>WTSP01000415.1:19115-44065 GCA_025331215.1 Actenoides lindsayi
ATCACCATCTCAACCACGACCCACATCCGCGACCCACCCGGAGGACGCGGCGCGGCGGCGGCACGACGGCAATCAGAACACAGAACACTGCAACACTCGGGTTGTAAAAAGAGAGCAAAAGAAATTCAGTCAAGGGCACAAGTACAAATACTATTTATATGAAAGCATGATGGCCTGGAATCCTTTTTATTCTACCCTTTAGACAATTAGGAACTGTGGCAAGAGAGGGAAGAATCAAACTCATCTCCAAAGATGCCAAAAGATTTCAGACGTGGTTCACAACAAAATTTTCCATCTCACTGCGTAACCTTCAGCCCCCAGCACAGGATCGTCCGCTGGAGCTTTTATTAAACACCTTTAGATGCATTAGAGGTACTCGGCAAAAGATGTGCATAAATCAGCACTATTGCAAAGCCTGAAGAATCCTCTTACTACACAACTAATATCTTACGTCTTCAACTAAGCACCTTAGCAATGAAGCACTTTTTGAAAGAAATGTGTCAATCGCTCTTAGCTGAAAATACATTACAACTTCCAAACCCACCTAGCACAGTTGAAGGATACTTTTTAAAAGCTGTAATTTACACTGCTACAGAAAGCCTGAACGCAGCATGACACAGCAAGACACAGAAAGGTAAACATCTTTGTTTCATAATGCTAACCCTCTCCCGAGAATCCCTTTTGCACTGTCTCCCTACCCATAAAAAGTCCTGGTAACAACACAGCTTGAAATGGAAAAATATATTAACTAGAGATAAAACATTTCAAAGTTTTTCTTGGTAATTTACTGACTGTACACAGATTCTTATTTCTCTTTAAAAAAAACAAAACAGTTTTGACATTTCATTTCACAATATATATACCAATATATATACTAAAATTTCATCTGACAGAAAATTCTAAAGTTAAAAAGTCTTATTTACAATCATATCAAAGCAACATTTTCCCTTCCATATAATTACCTGTGCAGCAGAACTTTACAGGCCATTCTGATTATTTTTGCTATCCCAAATGAGCACTTCATGTAGAAGTGCTTCATTTGAAAACCAGGAAAGCGTGCTGTTGGCTGCTGGTTGTGCATACTGCTCCCTGGGACTGGATGGCTGCGTGTCAGGCTGTACTTCTGGAGTGCTGCGCTAAAGCCTGCAGTCTAAATAGAAATAGACTGCAACATGAGGTCACTCCTGACAATAAGCTGCCCAATCAACACTTGAAAGCTTTCCTAATATGTTTTTCACTGATTTTCTAGGGTATGAGTAGGGACAAGTCTATGGATGTTAAAGAAAGAGTTAAAGAAATAATAATACTATTTTCCTGCAATTCAGGTAGTTGTTACATTTGGTCAGCCTCACGATCCATGCGTTTTGTCTCACTTTGTGGCTGTTATTCTTACTGCCTCTCACTGATCAGAGCTAATTAAAACAAAAAAGGGTTAACAAAACCATCATAGAAGCAGTAATGATGTCACCCTTGTCACTGCATTTAATACAAAGCAAACTGTTTACAGAACTTACTACTTGTCATTTTTCAGCTTTGTACACATATAATTTTGAAAAGCCCAAAGAACATATCAAGAGTTTTTACATTAGGCTTCTGATTGACAATATTTGCTTTACTTTTTGCAGTTCATCTCAAATACTGCTCAGCAGAGCACAGTGATGAAAAAATTTGAAATATGACAGCAAAGGATTCTAAAGTGATTATTCCAACAGCATATCTTAGAAGTCAGCTGCAGTGCTGAGTCAGTAATTCCTTCCTCCAAAAGTCAGGACAGCAAAACCCAACAAGCTGTGGTGAGAAGGCTTCTGATAAGGAGAATACTATGTCTCCTTCACATACACAATATCAGCTATGTGCAACAAATGCTCCCTGACTGGGTCACAAGCTTAAAGATCATTCAACAGGTTTATTTTAAATACCATTTTCAAGCAGTCACTAAATCAAACTGCATTAATGATTATCCACGTTCTCCACAGATCTCTCTTAAATTAACACCACACAGTGCATGAAGGTCAAAAGAACCAACAGAATGAATAAAGAAAAAAGGCAGTGATCAAAATTAAGAGCACATTATAGTCCAAATAACTAGAAGGAAGGTTGTATATCCCATCATATCAATCAAGATAATCAATCTTTAACACGTGCAACATGCAACCTCAGCCTTCTTTCCCTTCTCCCCACAGAGACCAAAACATACAGGTAACTCAGTTCCTAAAGTCTGACAACAGCAAAGAGGCAACAAAACTCCAGGTTAAGGAACTGCATGGATCATGTTCAAGATCAACTTCGCCTCCCCCTCCTAAGCTGCTGCCAGCCCTATGTCAAGACAAACATCCCAATAAACCTACATGAACATCTGGGGGGTTTTATTATTACAGAAACGAAACAACAACAACAAAAAAAAGGCCATTAAATGCATACTATGAAAAAACCCAAGTTTGGAAAAATATTTGCAGTACTTTTAGTGGTTAAAAGTTTAATAAAACACAGAATCATAGAATTGTTTAGGTTGGAAAAGCCCTTTAAGATCATCAAGTCCATATTTTCTCCTTCTCTGTAAATTTTTTTTTTTTTAATGTTTCCTGTAGTAGTTCTGGTTTTACAGTCAAAAGTCTCTCTTCTTCTACATGATTCCTCCTTATCCTTTCCCACAAATTATGTAAAATGTCAACCATAATTAATGCCTATTAACTTTTAATTAACCCTAAACATTGAGTAAAAATGTTTTTCTCTTCAGGCTATCAAGTTTAAACTCTCAAACAGGTTGAGTTTGTGACTGCTGCTGTGCTTACACATTCCACAAGCAACTACATACCAATGCACAGCTAAACTGCTTTAAAACTTTCATTGGAAAAAGGAGCACTTTTCTAGAAATTCCAACTGCACTTTTTTTTTTTTTTTTACTTTTTTTTTTTTTTGGACTCAAAATTTAACAGCTCTTTTGCTGACACGGATAATTAATTATTAAAATAGAATTTAAATTACAGAATTATGTTTCTCTCATTTTTGATTTTACAAATTCTTGCAATTAAGTAGAAGGAAGTGAGTAGCCAAACAGATTTCAAACTAAAATCCATATTCTTCAGACTACTCAGCTTTAGGCAGTAAACTTATTTGAGACTTTCCCTGTATTTCTTCTGCTTTTAGTCACATTTTTATTATAGATTCTTCCTTATCCCTCCCTACAATTTCTTACATGCAATGCCCATACCAAACATACACTGGAGATGGCAAAAGGTAAAATTCACTAGCTGTAAAATGTAAACTCTAGGTACAAGTAAAGCAGACTTAAAAATAAAACCTTATGTTCTATAAGCAAGTAAAATATAAACCTGCCTATTACAAGCAAACACAAGTAAGCTCTCAAATGAAAGTATGATTTTAAGTTTAATTTCCTTTTAATTTTCCTTTTAATTAAAAGCTGATTCCCACTCCAACACTCCTGCCTGTATTACATTTTATAGCTCCTAAGTTTGCTCACAGCTCTCTCCCATCAGAGCCTATCCAAACAGATCCCTCAGGCAGGTAACACAGGTCCCTCCAGCTTCAGCAACTGTTAAACCCATTTGGGGAATGTGAGACCTTGGCTTTCTATGCATTTTTCTACTTTCTTTTTTTCCTTCCCCAAAGAGCAGGTAACAAATTAAACCTCAACTTGCGCATAGGTGCCAGTAATGTCACCCCTACATTGATATAGCAAAGAAACATCAGCCTCCAAAATGAATTTAGTTGGCAGAGTTTAAATTAACTGAAGAAGGATCTTCAGGTGCTTTACAAATAAAGCAAGTCAACTTTCACAAAACAAGGTAACCAGAGTCTCAAGGAGACTTTCTGGACCCTCAAATCAAGTTTTTTTTGCAAGCAACCCATTCTATGAAGTCTCATTTATAACCAGTCAAAATGTAATCTCTGAAGTGCTCAAAATTTCCTCCACACTGCTCCTACTAAAGGCCTTTCTAGAACTTTTACATTCCAACCTACAACTCAGTAATGTTCAATATTACCCACTTACTCTCCACTATCCTTTTAGTCATAAACACCCGCTCTTCACCCGTGGTGTTTTCTCTCTCTAGCACATGTTCAGGAAGCAATCTCATCTACAGAGCCTTCATTACAACTGGTTATGAAATCTATTCTGCTGTACTCCAGTGAAATAAGAAAGTACTTTCCTCATTTAATACTTGACCAAACTGAGCATAAAAAAAAAAATAAAATCTGGGCAAAACAATTCTCTCAGGTTTAGAAAAAGCATTAGGCTCATGCAAGGACACATCTCTGCTCACTAGCACATGACAAGTAAATAGTTCTAGGATTTCCCACTGAAAGGGAGTGGTGGAAAGATGGTCAGAATGGGTCTGTATCTACCAACACTCAAATTCTTCTTATATTTCTGCTACAAAAATCTACGTTTAAATATCCCTTTATAGTTTCACTTAAATAAGTCCTTTTTCCCTTTCTCTGCATAAATCACCATAGTTAATGCAATCTGAGTTCCATAGGCATTCCTCTGCTGAATTTGGGAACAGTTATTTTATCCCATATTCCACTACTACAAGAACTGCACATACTTCTAAAGCTTCAGTTTGTAGATACCACCACTTATCTCCAAAGCCTGACAGCTTCTCTGTCTCAGACAGAACAGACAGTATTCCAAACTAACTCCAAACTCCAAGTCAGAAACAAGTTACCTTGTTGATGCTGTAACACTCCTGGAATCTGAGAGACTCTCTGTCATATCTAGATGCACCACAGCTGGCCTTTCAACAGGTTTCTCTGTGCCATCTTCTGGAAGTTCTTCAGACTGCTCAAGCTTTACATCTTCTTCCTCTTCCAAGAGATCATTGATCTAAAAAAAGATTCAAATCACAGTTAATGGCTTGAAAAGGTCTTTTAAGAGGTCCATGGAATTAAAAGAGCATGAGAGGTATAAAAATAACATGTGGAAGAAGAGAAAGTTTTTCAGTTTTAGAGAAACAGGCACACTAGACCTGTTTTGATGTAAAACCATACATACCATATCATTAATAAGCTACACAACCCTTTTGAAACATTAGATAAACACTGGAAAGAGAAGCACCTTTGATGCAATAAATGAACTAAAGCAGAACCAAGAAACTACAAAATCCCAGCCACTCTGAAGTCACGAAGCAGACTTTCTTCCTCTACGTATAAACCATAATTCTCCTCTATTCCATAGGTAGCCTTCTTCACGTATGAGAAACATTTTCAAACCCTTCCATGGAAGGCAATATAGAAGTCTAAGAATCCAAACTTTAAAGTACTGTATTTAGGAATATTTAGAAAGGCAAATGTAAGAGCAAGAGTATTGGGAACTTTCTGTGAAGCCTCTTGTCTTTTTGTTTGTTTCCAAGCACAGATGTTTTTGCTGAAGCAGTAAAATATAGCCAATCAAAAAAGTAAACAATACAGCCAACTGACAACTCAATACAGCCACCTTCATTTTTTCAAAAGCATCTATGTATAAAACAAAGGTAAACAGAACAAGTGATTCTGTTTGATTCACAAAGCCCTTCTGTGATTGATTACCAATCTCCCAAACTTGCAAACTTCCAAAGTTAAAAGTAGCAGCAGCAGCATCAAGAAAATATGCTTTGTAATATCTGCTGGTATAAAACAAAACCACTGAATTAAGAAAAATTGAAACTTTAGAAGTTTAAGATTACACAGAAGGCAGAGAGGAGGTGTTTGTTTCTTTTTTAAAGGGGTATAACGTGTTACGTGGCAGTACATTCAGAGCAAGAAAGGTATTAATCCCTGATTTTCCTCTGTAATTGCTAGAGGATCTGCCAGTGAACCAAAGACAAGCCCCCGCACACAGTCAGCTGCCAGTGGGGCTGAGACCAAGTGGGGACAGTGGCCCATCCATACTCCCACTGCACCAGCTCGTGAAGGAGCAGGACCCAGTAGAAGTGCACTGTTGACATCTGGTGGAGACACCGTGAAATTAAAGGGACACCCCACAAGCCCTCAAGCGGAGAGGAAAAAAACCCAACAAAACAAAACAAACAAAAAAAGCCAAACACAAAATAAACCAACAAAACCACACACACGGTCATGCTTGGGAAAACCTTTTGCTAGAACGTATCATGACTCACAAACAAGTCTGTAAATTTAAATCATGAGAGTACAGACCAACCATACTTTAAAAAGCAGTCATCCCAACCTAAGACAACAGTCCACAGCTTTGGGTTGCAGAAGTTACAGCCCAGCTTTATTTAAGAGCTTCCTGCATGCAGGAAATTCTCAGTGCTAGCCATATTCCTACAAAGAACAGGCAGCACACACTGCAAAGCTACAGCACGTTGCTGGAGGAGGCAGCAGAGCAGGAGCTGCTCCATCCAGAACGTGCTGCCCACGCTTGGCAGAGCAGACCAATGGGTGAGGCGTCTACAGCAGTGAAGAGGAAAGAAGCAGCTGCCCTGGTACTTGCCTTACCCGTCTTGCTAGAGGAGGGGTTTGGGGGATAGTCAGGCTTTAAAAATTCAGTATTTTTCATTAGCTTCCTTAGCAACTGCTTGTTATTTACCCTTTTTCCTCTTAAAAAAAGAAAAAATTACTTCCTTTGTTAAGCCAACTGAACATGAGAAAATTCAGTTTATATCTTTCCATATTTCTGAGAAAGGGTTTGAGACAAGACTTTATTATAAACAATCAATAAACTTGGCTTTGATAATGCAAAAAGTACTTCTTCAATAGATTATCACTTAGATACCACGACCTGTTAAAAATACTTGCCAACAGAAGGTTGTATCGCAATATCACATTTTCATTTCCCTAAGAGCTTTTCATCATCATTATTTATCCCAACATGACACAGTATTTATTTCACAAAGTTGAATTTGTTGTGAAGAAAGGCCCAAGAGTCGTAACGGCACCCGACTGATACCATCAGTCCCATGGACAGGTGGATCTGGCAATCGTGAGCATTCAGTGCCAGGACACAAGACTATTGCTATTCTACTCAACTTCATTTCTCTAAGTTCAACACTTTTCCCCACTAACATCAAGATGGTATTTTGAAATCTTACAACCAGAAACACCACTCAAAACCTCTGGCATAGGGAACCACCACTGATAACATCGAGTGGACTGTGAGACCCTGCCTGTTTCTATAAGACACACCTAGAAATATTATTGAAAAAGACCAACAACAGCATGGTTCTGCATTTGCTTTTTAAAAACCAGTTCTTTCCTGAAAAGGTAATTCAAAGCTAGACTGTTTATATAGAGTAACAGCGGCAGGATATCACTGTTGGTTTAGTTCTTATGTATTTTTCTATACAGCATAGCTATACTTACTACAGAGGAACAACTTCACAAGCGTATGTATGTCACAAAAATGCATTTAAGGAAATACCACGTTTTGTCAGTTTGTTAAGAAACTACAGAAGTGTGTACCAGAGGAAATTATGTTTCAACAGATCTTTAATAAACAGAAAATTGCGTAGCAGTTACTTAGGTAATAACATATTGCCATTTAAAAGATTCTTACCTGCTCAGTTATTGAGCTTAAATCATTAGTAGATGAAAAATCTTCCTCCTCATTTTCAAAGAATTCATAGTAGTTCTCCAGAAGTCCCGCCATTATTCTGCTAACTATTTCTTGTTCTTTCAGATCCTCCACATCTGTGTAAATGCTAAAGATGTCAACAGTGAGTTAGTTTAAAAACATCTCAATCAAACTGTTTCCCCAAAGAACTCCTGTGAACGACTTCTGCGACCAAGGGCTACACTTCTTACCACTAGGGAAGAACAGAGGCTCTTTAGGAAGGACAGGCAGGGGACAGCAGGAAGGGGCGTTGGCCTCGATGTCAATAACCAGCTGGAGCTCCACCCAGGGATGAATGAGGAGCCCACCAAGAGCTTATGGGTTAGGGTTAAAGCTCCCTTTAATCAAGGGCAGGTGACAGTGGGGGGGTCTGCTACAGGCCACCCAACCAGAAAGATGGAGCAGATGAAGGTCTCTATGGATAGGAGCAGCCTCACATTCACAAGCCCTGGTCCTCATGGGGCACTTCAACCAGCCCAATATCTATTGGAGGGACAGCACAGGCGGGCATAAGCAATGCAGGAGGTTCCTTAATTGTGCTGATGATAACTTCCTTCTCCAAGTGACAGAGAAGTCAATGAGGAGAGGGCCATGAAGATGATAAAAGGGGCTAAAGCAACTCTCCTATGAAGATGGGCTGAGTTGGGGTTGTTCAGCATGGAGAAGGTTCCAGGGAGACCTTGTAACAGCCTTCCAGCACTTAAAGGGGGGCCTACAAGAGAACTGGAGAAGGAAGTTTTACAAGGGCATGTAGTGATAGGAGAAGAGGTAATGGCTTTAAACTGAAAGACAGTACATTTAGATTAGAAGTGAATTCTTTACTGTGAGGATAGTGACACACTGGAACGGGTTGCCCAGAGAAGCTGTGGCTGTCCCATCCCTGCAAGAGTTCAAGGCCAGGTTGGATGGGGCTCTGAGCAACCTGCTCTAGTGGGAGGTGTCCCTGCCCATGGCAGGGGGGTTGGAGCTCAATGATCTTTAAGGTCCCTTCCAACCCAAACCAGTCTATGATTCTATGACCAGATAAGGCTGGGTGTGAAGTTCAGTCAAGCTGCCATGGATGCCAGATCTGCAGAGGTCGAGCTACAACTTCAGCCAGGACTCTTCCCCTCAAAACCAGCTGTTTCTGGGATTTACGTTCCCAAAAGGCGCTGGATGGGGAACTCCCCGAATGCCACCTCTGACCTTCACAGCTGTCTTCTTCTGCCACCCGGTGCCTGTCGTGGCAGGAGCTGTCATTTGGAGAGCTGTTCCCTCTGACACCTCTGGGTCTCTCCCCTGCCCCCAGCCCTCAGCCATGGTGGACGAGGCCACGTGTGCTGCCTGCGATTTCAACAAGCCAGGTGCCAACTGCCAGCGCCGGATGACTTGGCAGTGGAGGGGAGAGTTCAGTAAGTGCAGCGAAGACCGTGCGGGCCAACCCGCAGAGAGGGGAGATGAATTCCAGCTCCTCCTCCCCCGGGAGACTGACCGGTGCCTTCCTCCCCAGTGCCCGCCAGCCGCAGTGAGTACCACCGCATCCAGCAGCAGCTGGAGTCCGAGAAGTTCCCTCCTCTGTCCCCTGAGGGACCACCCCGCGCCTTCCACGAGCTCTCCCGGGAAGAACAGGCCAAGTATGAGAAAAAACGACTGGCAGGTAAAAAAAAAAAAAAAAAACAACAAAACCCACAAACCAAACCCAAACCAACGTTGTGATCCAGAGCAGTGTTTTCCCACCTCTAGGCTGGGTGTGGTGCTCACCACTAATTACCTTTCTTGCAGCTAATTAGACTGGGTCTGGTCTCAGACCATGGTAGATCTTCTCCAGGATCTCAGCAGGCTCCTGTCTGAGTCCTGGAGGGGCCAGTGCCCCTGGCAGTGTTTCCACTTTCATCTGAGCTGTGGGTTTGAACTGAACTGAGAATGGCTCCATTTTTGGGAAGACTGCTGATTGAAGCCTCTTACTGAAAGAGAATTATTATCCCACCAACCTGGAGTGGTGCTTGTTCAGCAGAAGCATCCAGCTGGCAGGGGCAGGAGGCTGGCTTTGTGGATGGGCCATACGTGCATCACATTGAGTTTATTTCCCCAACCTGTCCCTGCATCTCCATCATGAGGTGCTGCTTCTGTCCGCGCTGGTATCTTCCTCCCCTTCCCTTTGCAGTAGGATTGTCCCCCAGCTCACCCCTGCCTGATGCTTAGATGTCTCCGTGTCTGTACCATGCCCATCCCTCTGGCCATAGCAAGGCACCCATCCCTGAGAAGCTCCTTTGGCTTCTTCCCTTGACTAGATTACTGCCGCAAGGCCTACAAGAAGA
This sequence comes from Actenoides lindsayi, assembly GCA_025331215.1. Taxonomy (NCBI): domain Eukaryota; kingdom Metazoa; phylum Chordata; class Aves; order Coraciiformes; family Alcedinidae; genus Actenoides; species Actenoides lindsayi. The sequence continues at coordinate 28,983 of WTSP01000415.1, forward strand.
TCCACGTCACCAAAGTGGAGGAGCGAGTCACCACCATCTGCCAGCGAGAGAACTCCTTCTATGTGGACACAGTGCGAGCTTTCAGGGACCGCCGTTATGAGTTCAAGGGGCTGCACAAGGTACTGAGCTCCACTTCTGGTTCTTCCTTGTCTTCCACTTCCTTGTCTTCCACTTCCTTGTCTTCCACTTCCTTGTCTTCCACTTCCTTGTCTTGCCAAGGCTGGGGACATCTCATCTCCCACTGAAACACAAGCTCTAAAGCCCCACCATGTCCTGGGGGTCCTGGTGGGCAGCAGGGTGACCATGAGCCAGCAATGGGCTCTTGTGGCCAGGAAGGCCAATGGCATCCTGGGGTGGGTTAGAAGGGCTGGGGTTAGTAGGTCCAGAGAGGTTCTCCTCCCCCTCTACTCTGCCCTGGTGAGGCCACCTCTGGAATAGTGTGTCTAGTTCTGGGCCCCTCAGTTCCAGAAGGACAGGGAACTGCTCGAGAGAGTCCAGCGCAGAGCCACAGAGATGCTGAAGGGAGTGCAGCATCTCCCTGCTGAGGAAAGGCTGAGGGAGTTGGGGCTCTTCAGCTTGGAGAAGAGGAGCCAGGAAAGGGTGAGTGTCAGGAGGATGGAGCCAGGGTCTGCTCAGTGACATCCAATGACAGGACACAGGGCAACGGGTACAAGCTGGAACATGGGAGGCACCACATAAACGCGAGGAGAAACTTTTTCATGGTGAGGGTGACAGAGCCTGGCCCAGGCTGCCTAGAGGGGTTGTGGAGTCTCCTTCTCTGGAGACATTCCAAACCCACTTGGATGCCTTCCTGTGTCACCTGCTCTGGGTGACCCTGCTCTGGCAGGGGGTTGGACTAGATGATCTTTGGAGGTCCCTTCCAACCTCTAGCATTCTGTGATGAGCAGGGCACGTCACACCCCGCGACACCACTGCCAGGAGCCAGGGTACCTCTAAGGGCTGCAAGGACCTGAGCTCTGAGCCAGCCCAGCTCCCAGTGCTCTTCTCTCCTGAGGAAATCAGTGGGTGATGTTTGTGCCCGTTACAAACTCCCATAGCAGAGAACCTGCTTCCTGGGCAGGCTGGGATCAACAGAGTCACCAGGGGCTGGATGAGGGACATCCATGGAGGCAGAGAGCAAGGCCCTGCAGGGCAGGTTCTTGTACCTCCTTGCAGCAGAGGCGAAGCACCTTATCTAAGGTTTCCCCTTCCAGATGGGGCAGATCCTCACCCTCCTGTAGGCTGCCCCCTCCTCTGGCTTCGGGACGCGTTGGTTGACGTAGAAGACGCGGGGGATGCTCAGCCTGATGCAGTGCAGGTCGCTCCCGATCAGCGCCCACAACCGGAACAGCCCAGCTTGGCTGGTCTCGGCGATCTGCGGGACATGGGGTCCAAAGTCAGCGTTAGCAGGGGGATCCACCATGGTAACGGTGCTTACGTCTAAGCTGGGGAGCACTTTGGCCAGCTGGTGCCCACCAAGAGAGCAGGGGGCTTCAAGTGTCATCACTCTCAGTGCCAGAGTCCCTGTGTCCTGCTGCTGTGCCAGGGCACCATGGAGAAAACTCTCTGGCTATGGCCAACAAACTCAAGCTAAGCCTTGATGTCAGCCAAGCCACTCTGATGTCCTGGACCAGCCATCCCACCTGAAGCTTGTGCTTGCACGAGGGCTGCTCTGAAAGTCCTTTGAGAAGATGAAGGAAGTGATGAGGGTTGGACTCGGGTGGCCACGTGTCATGAGGATTTGTGAAAACGCCTGGATGGCACCACCTCCCACCTCTGAGTTTGTACGTTGACTGTGTCCAGGCATCACTGGAATCCTGTGTGCACCACAGGCACACTGTGCCCAGTGCTGGCACACTCTCTCCAGGAGAGGAGAGACATGGACAGACTGGAGAGAGTCCAATGAAGGGCCACAAGGACTAAGAAGGTACTGGAGCACTTTCCTGAGGAAGGGCTGGGAGAACTGGGACCATCCGGTCTGGAGCAGAGGAAGCTCAGGGGGATCTCATCAATGTACATCAATATCTGCAGGGAGGATGGAGCCTGGCTCTTCCCAGTGGTGCCTAGTGGGAGGACCAGGGGCAGTGGGTTCCAACTGGAACACTAGAATTTCTCTCAGCATGTCGGGAAACATTTTTTCCCCGTGAGGGTGACCGAGCCTGGCACAGGGTACCCAGGGAAGTTATGGTCTCCCACCTTAGACATACTCAAAAGACATCTGGACATGGTCTGGGGCAACTGGCTCTGGGTGGCCCTTGAGCAGTGGGTTGGACCAGTTGGATCCCAGAACTGCCACCAACTTCAACCAGTGTTTTTTGTGGCTCCGAGACTAATGCACAGTGCTGCCCATGGACTGAACTGGAGCTGATCCACTGGCAAATCTACACGCATGTCCCAGATTCTATACCTGGGGAGGAACAACACCAGGCACCAGTACAGGTTGGGGGTAGACCTGCTGGAAAGCAGCCCCATGGAGGGGGACCTGGGTATCCTGGTGGAAAATAAGATCTCCATGGAACAGCAATGGGCCCTTGTGGCCAGGAAGGCCAATGGTCTTCTGGGGGGCATAAAGAAGAGTGTGTCTAGCAGGTCAAGGAAGGTTCTCCTCCCCCTCTACTCTGCACTAGTGAGACCACATTTGGAGTACTGGGTCCAGTTCTGGGCTCCCCACTTCAAGAGGGACAGGGAGAGGGACTAGAGAGAGTCCAACAGAGGCTATGAGGATGATGAAGGGACTAGAACATCTCTCTAATAAGGAAAGGCTGAGAGCCCTGGGGCTGTTTAGCCTGGAGAAGAGAAGCCTGAGAGGGGAGCTGAGCAATGGTTACAGATCTCTGCAAGGTGGGGGTCAAGGAGAAGGGGCCGGTCTCATGTCAGTGGTGCCCTGGAATAGGACAAGGGGCAATGGTCATAGACTGGAACACAGGAAGTTCCACCTCAACATGAGGAAAAACTTCTTCACTGTGAGGGTGACAGAAGCTGGAACAGGCTGCCCAGAGAGGTTGTGGAGTCTCCTTCTCTGGAGACTTTCTAGACCCCCCTGGATCTGTTCCTGTGTGGGCTGCCCTGGGTGCTCCTGCTCTGGCAGTCTGGTTGGACTCAATGATCTCTAGAGGTCCCTTCCAACCCCTCCCATTCTGTGATTCTATGATTCACCACCAAGATCGACGGTGTGTGCTCCTGTTTCCACACAGACGTGCGTGAGCCTGAAGCTTTGCAGCCCCACCCGCCCTCCCCAGCACTACCACCTTTGGCTTTGGGGTCAGTGGTCCCTCGACTTCACCATTCACCCACCGCCAGCGGGCAACGTGAGCCTCAGACCCCGTGCTGCCCTCCACGGTGGGTCCCCTCCTCGATACCTGCACGATCTGCCAGGGCAGGTCCAGGATGCTGCGTGCCGTCCTGCGCAGGTAGCTGCCCAGCCCTTTGGAGAGGGTGTCGCGGACCAGCCCTCCGCCCGCTGCCGCCTCGCCGTCCTCCAGACGCCGCCTCTTCCGCCGCTCCCGCCGCTGCCGAGCTTGCAGCTCCCACTTTTTCTGGTGGTAGCGCAGCCAGACCAGCCGCTCCTCCTGAGCCGGGTGTTGGTGCACGTGAGCTGAGCCAGAAACCACCATGGGCTTCCCAACCCCACGTCGTGTTCCTGCCCCAACTGAGATGCCACCGCCGCCCCCCTTTTCTCCGTCAGCAGTTCCGGTTCTCCACTTCCTGGTGCACCATGGGCGTGCAGAGAGTTTCAGGAGACCCACAGCTCGCTTCTGGCAGCTCCCAAGCGGCCTGGGTGGATGAGAACAGCCCCAGGGCATCTCCTGCCCCATCTGCTTCATTTACCTTGGTGGTGCCCAGGGGTGGAGGTGGACCCAGGATCTCTCGCCAGGACTGGGATAGCTCCAGGTACTGGGACATCTGTTGGCTTTCCTCTGCTGCGGGGACTCGCTTCCGCTTATTTGCGACAGGAACTGATGGCTGAAGGGTCTTGGCAGCCCCAAAGTCCTCTATGTCACTGATCTGTGAGCTGGGCGTCCCCTCTTGGGGCTGGTTGGTGAGGACCTGAGGAAGCGAGGACAGCAGGAGGACGTGGGTTGTAGAAGAACCCCACCAGCACAGCCAGCACCTTCCCCTTACCCTCTTTACCTGTCTCTTGCCTTCCGAAACGAAGAGCTCGTTGATTTTTTTCTGTTTGTACACATCGTTCTTCTCCAGGAGCTTCTTGTGGAGCCAGTCTGGGTGACGGACCCGCGGCACTGGGTTCTTCACCTGGAAAGCATCTCCAAATCACACCAACCCCCCCAGCCAAAGCCCTCCCCCCTCCAGCCCCACCCCGTACCTGCTGCAGGGCTGCGGGAATGGTGATGATTTTCTGGATGGTGCTGCCCAGTCTCTCAATGTAGTAGTCCCAGTCCAGGATCTGTGAAGAAGGCAGAGGAAGATGAGCAGAAGATCAAGCACCTCCCTGGGCCCCCCAGCATCCTGTTTTATGGGCACAAAGTAGCTGCTGTCCAGGTCACGTCTCCGGCGGGACCGGCCCTGGTGCCGGAGGAGCTGGGGTCACCCGCGGGGACGTCCCACTCACGGCGCGGATGTTGAAGTCCTGCAATGAGGGGCTCTTCAGCCACTTTCGGAGGTAGTGTTTGCGCACGCTGGGTTCGGCTTGGAAGATGGCGAGGGGGATGGCCCTGGGGGAGGAAGGGGAGACCTTAAAACCCACCCGGCAGCACACGAGCCCCTCTCCCCACCTCGCGGAGACCCTCCAGGCTTCTCCTGCCACGCGGCGTCCGTTAACGGCGTTACCCGTTGCGGGCTGAGCCAGTGGATCGGGGAGCACTTGGGCACGGCCGCCGAACCAGCTCGCTCACCTCCCAACTCCACCACCCTTTCCCTCTTGGTTGTCCCCACATCGTCAAGAAGCCCTGGCCCTTCGAGATGGGGTTACCTCTCGGTGACCGGAGACCCCTCTGGTTTCTTGGAAATGATGAACCGGCAGCTCAGCCCCGCGTCCTTCACCATCCGGTCGCCCAGGAACTCGGCCAGGCGCTTGGCAGTGCTGATGGAGGTGGACTTCTGCTCCCCGTAGTCCTCCAGCTTGCGCGACATGGACCGGTTCTCCGAGATCAGCTCGAACAGCTCCGAGTCGGGCATGTTGGCAGCCTGAGAGAGAAGAAAGAAAACCCCGAAGCCAGGAAGAACCTGACGGTCAAACTTTGCTGCTGTTAGACACCTGGGGCACCTACGCTCGCTAGCTGTCGCTCTTTACGGGGAGGCGTGGGAATCGGTCCCGGCTGCAGCTGGCAACATGACCTCTCCGAGAGGGAGGGTGTGGGTTTGAGGTTCGCGGCGGCTCGTGCCATGGCTGGGCTGCGGCAGCGCTTTGTGTCGCGCCCACAAAGCAGTTGGGCTCACTGAGAACTTGTTGTGAGATGGAAGGACCCAACCAGGCTCTCCGACCTTCTCACCCCTCAGTTCCTTGTTTTCTCTGCCCTCCCCAGTTACAGTCCAGCCGATGTCTTTGTGCCCCTCACAAAATCCTCCACAGCCTCCGTGGCCTTAGCCAACACCCTGGGAGGATGAGGGCCACCAGACCAGCTCCATGAAGGACACCAATCGCCTACGGTTACGGCTGAAGGAAGAGCCCTTGCACTAAAAGCCACTGAGTGGCAGCCCTAGAGAACCAAAGCAGCAGACGTACAATGGAAGCGACCATTGCGGTGGACCATCTACTCTGTGCAAGCAAACTCCACCCTCCCTGCAGTGCCCGACCAGCTCTGACATTTCTCTGGCTTAACTCCAGGGGCATGGACATGCTGAGCTGTGCTCACCTTGCTGTAGAGCACATCCAGCCAGTAATCGGCCACCTTGGCCACAGAAGCGTAGACCTCCTCCAGAGTGCTGCCTTTCAGAAAGGCTTCAAAGACCGAAGACTGGAATATCTTCACCAGCTGCAGCTCTCCCCGGCGCTTCACCTCAAATCCTTTCAGCTCGGCCAGGGACCCATCCTCGTTGAACACCGCGTACCTAGGAGAGACAGCATGGGCCAAACCCTGCCTGCACCAAGGGACGTCCTCCAGGATCCCGTTGGTGTCCCTCCTGCCAAGGTGCCACTGCGCTGCCACCTGGAACGCTCAACGGAGCCATGGTGGATGATCTCAGGTGGATGACTGGCACTTGGATGATCTCAGGGTGCCTACAGCTGCTCTACCAACCGTTTCAACTTGGGCTGAAGAAGCACATCAGCTGGTGCCCCAGCTCACCCATGTCAATAGGGAGAACCATCTTAATTGCACACAAGTATGAGATGAGAGCCCAGGTAGGGAAACGGAGGAAGATGTTAGGAAGAGGTTTATAGAATCATAGTATGGCCTGGGCTGGAAGGGACCTTAGAGATCATCTAATCCACCTCCCCACCACGGGCAGGGTCACCTCTCAACTAGACCAGGTTGCTCAAGGCCTCGTCCAGCCTGGCCTTGAACACCTCCAGGGAGAGGCATCCATGACCCCTCAGAGCAATCAAGTCCAGCCTCTCACCACCCTCCTACTGCAGAACTTTTTCCTCGGATCCAGTCTAAACCTATTTTCCCTCCATTTAAAGCCATCTTCCCTTGTCCTGTCGACAGACACTCTTGTGAAGAGTCCCTTCCCGTAGATTCCCCTCAGCTATTGGAAGGCAGTTATAAGGTCTCCCCAGAGTCTTGTCCTCTCCAGGCTGATCATCCCAGCTCCCTCAGCCTGTCCTCGTAGCAGAGGTGCTCCAGCCCCTGCGTCATCTCTGTGGCCTCCTCTGGACTTGTTCCAACAGATCTTATGTCCCTCTTATGGTGGGGACACCAGAACTGGACGCAGTATTCGAGAGAAGAGGGAAACTTTGTTGGCTCAGGTGCAGACAAAGGGGTTCAGAGGAAGCTGGATGCAGCCACGACACGACCACAGGACCACTCCTCCCTCTCTTCTTTTCTCTTGCATTTTTTTTTTCTTTGCATTTCGCAGCCCTGACGATTGTTTGTACGTCTCCAGAAAAACCTTATGGGAACATCAGCCAGGAGAAGAGAGGAGATACTCAAACCCGCATCAGTTAGCCAACCCTTCTGCCTCCTGACCATGTTCCTATGGACACAACCTTCTCTTCCTCCACCAACAATGGTGCCTCTCAGCCACATCCACACTGTGGTGGTTGGAGAGCAACCAAGAAATAAATGCACTTGCTAACACCCCTAAACTACAAGACACCCAGGGGCCTGAGAGAAGAACCCTGCAAGCAGGGACTGCTCAGTGCTTGGTGTAACCTCGACTCCAGCAGCAAGGACTTGCTGCTTGCAGAAAGGCACTGACAGAAAGGTGGTAGATGCTGGAGCTTGTCCAGTGGGGCATTAAGCACAAAGGAGCACAGAGCAGTGAGGACAGATGGTGCTGGAGGGTAGTGACAGCACTTCTTGGAGCCAGACCCAGGTCTGCGGGCACCCCTCTAGCTAGTGGTTGCTACTGCTGTAGCTCGTGGCCCTATTCCTGTTCTCTGCAGAGAAATCAGTGAGGTTTGAGTACAACCACCCTGTAATGTGACAGTAATGGCAAGATGGGTTCCTTCTTCCAGGTGGAGAAGGAAGGAGCAACATCGAGGAGAAACATTACTGGAGGTCTGTGAACTCTGGCGAGATGGGAAGGCAGGAACTGATAAGCTTGAACAGATGAGGTTGAAGGTAAGCAGTGCTGGAAACCCTCAGAAGGCAAGTCAAAGTTCTCCTGCACACCTCAGAGCCAAACAGGGAGATCGTGTCTGGTCACCAAGCTGGAGAAAGGTTGTTTTGCTCTTATCTTCTAAAATGTATTGCTATGGTATGGCACTGGAGGCAAGTGCATGGCTGGATTCAAAGACGATCTGGTGTAAGGAACTTGCCACTTAAAGCCAGGGAATCAAGCGCGCTGCCAGCTCCAGGGACAGGGACCAACGTGCCCCATGTGCACAAGGGAAAGAGACCTTCAATGTGTTACACTCAGGGGAACTGAAAAGATTTCAAGCTTGGAAGTCTCACCTTTTCTTCAGCTTCTTGCCCTCCTCCTTGGAAGCTGGGAGGATCATGGCCAGGTATGGTCCATCCACTTCAAAAAAAATGCTGTTCTCCGAGCGTGTGACGTAGGTGAGAGAGGCTGGGTCCTGCAGTTCCTGGTACTGATCGTTCGTGAAGCCTTCCTACAGGCACAGCCCCAGGAGAACAGCTTCAATCAATAGCTGGGCCAGGTACACCAGGAGATGTCCCTCGGGCCCAACCTGCCCAAAGGGATCACCGAGCATCCCTCTGGAAGCTACCGCAACATTTAGGACTCAAAATGCAAATCATCTGACCTGCTTGTTAAGAAGAAAAATGCTTTGGACACTAAAATTATATTTGTTTTATAGAATCATAGAATGGGAGGGGTTGGAAGGGACCTCTGGAGATTAAGGAGTCCAACCCCCCTGCCAGAGCAGGGTCACCCAGGGCAGCCCACACAGGAACAGATCCAGGAAGGTCTGGAAAGTCTCCAGAGAAGGAGACTCCACAACTTCTCTGGGCAGCCTGGACCAGGCTCTGTCACCCTCACAGGGAAGAAGTTTCTCCTCATGTTGAGGTGGAACCTTCTATGCACAGGTATATACCCATTGTTCCTCATTCTATTCCTGGACACTACAGAAAGAGCCTGGCCCCTTCTACTTGACACCCACCCTGCATAGATTTGTAACCATTGATCAGATCCCTTCTCAGGCTTCTCTTCTCCAGGCTAAACAGCCCCAGGGCTCTCAGCCTTTCCTCACCAGAGAGATGTTCCAGTCCCTTCAGCATCTCTGTATCTCTCCAAATTCTGCAGACAGAATGAAGCAGAGCTGAGGGGCAGCTCTGAAAGTATTCAGGACTCCTGGAAAAACAGACTTTACAGCTTAGCTCTGGCATCACTCTGGCCTGACAGTGTTGCTGTCAGTGACGGGGAATACAACGCAGCAGAACTCCATGAAAGAACTTGCCCAACAGCTGGAACCTAGTGCTCACCAGTGCCCTTACACTTGCTGGTTCAGGGGATTTCAAATGTGCACGTGAACCCTTGCTGTCCTCAGGCTGAGATAAATAGGGCTCTGAGATGTGATTATAAGAGATTTTGTGAGAAAGAGGTGACTAAAGTGGTCAAAGGTTTGAAACAGCATCCTTATGAGGAGAGCCTAAGTTAAGACTCTTCTCTTTAAAACATACACCAGAGGGTTGATATGACAAAGATGAATTAATTTATTACTATTAAGCAGAACAGACAATAATTCCTCATTATTTCTCATAATAAAAAATTCAGGAAAGTATTCAAGTGGTGATGCAACGGTTCAAAACCAAGGAAAGAAATGTGTTCCTTCACTTTGAGAGTTTACACCAACACATATTCTGCCCAGCAGTACCTGCTCACTGCTTTCTTAGGAATGTCTGAAACACAGCCACTAAACAAACTTCACGCCCAGAAGTCCTTGTAGTTCTAGTGCTGATCCTGCTGGAGTTCAGCTTTGTTTTATTTGGATGGTGAAGCCAACAAATGGGCTTAGAAATGGATCCTGCTGATGATACTGGTGGGGTGACTCAAGCCATGACAACTTGATGGTGGAATTCATTTTCCACAAGGCTTTGTGGAGGCCAGAATCAGGAAGTGTTCAAAAAGGAATAAGCAATTGAACAGGGACAGGACTCTTAGAGACAATAAAGCATTGCATCCAGCTCAGGAGGAGCTACAGGCCACTCTCCAGAGACAGGACACTGGGCTGAACAGACCTTTGGCTTCACACAGTATGGCAATTTTATGTTCTTACATATCCCCTCTACAGATTTCAGGCAGCTCTGAGAAGCCCACTGCTGCTGCGCTGACTCCTCAACTAATAAAATGTAGCTGGAAAACATCTGGCTCACAAACTGGTACTGCAGCCTCAGAGCCTCACTGCTTCCAAACTTTTTCCTTCTGACACCACAAAAACTATCACCCGCTTCTCACACTGCTGGGAAGGGTTTATCCTGCATGCTGAAACTGCAAGCCTGTCTCAAATAAAACCAGCAGTGTCTGCTCTCTTACCCTACCCCGACCACCACGGGCAGCTGGATGTGTCAGCTCGCCCGCTGCCGCAGCAGCAAGACTTCATCTGCCTCTAATAAGGAAAGCAGAAGAGTCACAGCCAACCAAAACAGCAGAGCTGCTGTTAGCTCCTGAGCTAATTATACACTGACATAATTTAGCTGGAGCTGGCGCTCACTGAGAGATGTCAAAGCACAGGATTTCACTCTGTTACGCAGCGGTGGCACCGTTAACCGAAGGGATAATTCCCCGAGGAGGTTCAAATATTCATCGTTCATTCCAGATGCTTTGTGAGCTCCCGTCCTAAGTGAGCAGTGGAGAATCCACCCCTCTGATGCCTGAATTTTGGAGGCACCTGTCTTTCCTTACGGCATTTGCCAAAGGCAGTACTTTGCCCGATCTGAAGGAGGGGTTGTGATCAGTTGGCACTGCAGGAAAGAGCTCCGAGCGCGTCACCCTGCCCGGGTCTCCCCATTGTCACCGCGATGGCAGCGTCGGGTGCTATATTTAAGACTCCAGGATGGGCACCCAAACATGGGGAACATTCTTTTGGGGAGAGTCATTCTTAGTGTCATCAAGAGGGAGAAGGGAACGCTCCTTTGTCCCGTCTCTTTCACGAGGACAGACCCTCTCACTGTAGTCTTCACGGGGTGAGTTTGGTTTATCTGTAAATAAACTACTCTTTATAGCAAGATTTTCTAAGGTGTTCAGAGCAGCATCAGTTGTTTTGTGTCATCGCTTTGTCTGAATTTGTACTTCAGAGATAAGCTGTGCTTTGTGATTGTATCTGCTTTAAACGGTCGTTACTGTTATTCCTGTGTTGCTCTTATGAAAATACTCTTTTACTTTATGTTTTCTCACAAGATTCTGCTCTGGTTTATCGGTCTGTTTAGAAAAAAATATATACTTGGCTTGAAAAGGGTAGGTTTTAGTTGATCAGAAGTCTATCTTTACAATAAACACCAGATTATAAAGCACTGACAATTTTCCAGGGCAAAATAAGAAGCATTATATAGCAGAAATGAACCCAGACTGGTAACTGTCCATGAAAATGGAAACAAAGATCTGATACCCAACAGCCATTCTGCTGAAATAGTCCTGAAGAGAGTACCAGTCTAGGAAATTACAAAGCTGGTTTTTCCATGAAAGCCTGATTTGTTTTCTCTTTCTTATACTTGCCAGAATTTCCTTGTTTCTTCCAAAGTTAAAATCTACAGAGGAAATCATGAGAATTCTGTTTTTTTCATTTGCTTTTAGGGGTATTTTGCATTTACCACAACAACTCTGCTTTTCCATACAACTGGGCTTTACCAGCAGCTGTTTCTTAAGAAATTAGTTTCTATTAACAGCAAATGGTACCACTAGTAAAAGCCAAAAGGGGTTTATCTTTTTTATCATTTTAGGATTAGAAAGGAGTAAATCTACAATCCATCTGCAGGCTTTGCCATGGGAAAATGCCAATAGCGGAACGTGAGCTAGGGAAAGATTTGCAAGCGTGTTTGAAGGAATAGCATTCAGCAACAATTACATTTCCAAAGCTGTTTTTACAAAGGAAGCTCTTAGAATGTGAAAATCTGCACGGTTTAAGGACTGTGCTGGACGTTTCTGAACCAAGTGCAGGACAGAATAAGAGAAGGAGGGATACACTTCTAAAATTTACTTTTGTTTAATGCCCACTCATTAAGTCAGTGCCTAAAAGCAGCAGGCTGCTTATTCCCAGAGGAGAGGCTGCAGCAACAGCCTCGGCCTTCAGCAGCTAATGCAGGAGGTGGATGGGAGCCAAGAGGGCTGATGTTTGCTCCCCGTGTTCCATCTGCAGGAGAGGGATCTCTCTGGGAAGGCTTCTCTGGTCACTCTGGGGAAATCGTGGTGGTTTCTGAGCACCCCTTTCTCAGGCCAGCGTTCTGAAGGAGGCTGTGTTTTCTCCAGGATTTATCGACCTTTTTCTAAGACCAAAGAGGAAAGAACTGGTCTCTTGGGATGCACTCAAAGGGCTGGATAAAGCATTACCCTCTTAAAGTACTGAACTATAACTGTTCTCTCCAGCAGCCTACATCTGCAGATGGGAATACAGGCTGAACCAGTGCTCTGGTTCAGCAACGGCAACTGGAACTGGTTAGTTCCAGAAAATCCACTGGGATTTTCCAATTACCGCAGACACCAAGTGATTTCTGCACAGCAGCATTGCCTTACAGCATGCAGATGAATGAGGAGCATCGTGAGAAGGGAGATCAGAGGGACCTACCTAACCCCTGGTGCACCAGGTAGAGTCAGAACGTGGTGCAATCACAACCTGGGTGGCAGGTCACAGGCTATCTGGCATCACAGCTACCCCTAAAATACAGTCTCCAGACTAAAAATCTGCTCATTTTCCAGACTTTTCCTCCATATCTCACCATCTGCTGTTCCATGCTTTTATTTTGCCCCTGATCTTCCATGGCCCTCTGATCTCCCTTCTCATGATGTTCCTCATTAATCTGCATGCTATATTGGGGGTCTGATCTAATGGAACTCCCTGGAAGAACATCCACCAGATCTAGAGTACAAGATCAGTCCTAGGAAAACAAAGATCAGTCCAAGGGAAACAAATCTACCCACAAAATGCTGCCGACTTCCTGTTCTGTTACAGCTTCAGCTGCCTCTAGAGACTTATTAATTTCTTCATCTGATTCCATTTTTCACAGAAGCACCACAAAAAAAGCCCCTTTCATAGTCTGAATGCCAGAAGATGGTATTATATGAACATTCACTCACAGCCTTTGAACATCAAAGCAAAGCAAGGATTTAATGAAAACTTGAGGAGATTCTGTTAAGGTGCCTTATTTGAAAGCCACTTTATGTTTTATTGTGTTCCAGCAATAAAGTCTGTTTTTGACATCCCAGCATGGGAACCAGAACCTTTTTCCACCACAGAGAGGAGGAGCAAAAGGAGGAGAGGCAGCAGAGCTTGCAGATGACCTCCACAACTAGAAAGAAAAAGTTTAAAAGCAGGTAAGCCACCGAGTTAGGGATAGGCTGAGGAAATCAGGTCCGGACAGGACGTTCTACACTCAGCACTGGCCACTCACAGCTTTGTTGAATTCTGAGTTTATGAAATGATGGAATTTTGTCTGGATTCTTTTATGTGTGTCTGCCTCTGGAAGTGAGGAAGAAGAAACCTTCAGCCTTTCGGAGTTATCGATAGCAGCTGCCCTTGCCCTGACCTCCGAAATACCCCAGTAAGTCAGAAAGCACTGTAACTCAGACACAGCCCCTGTATGCAGCATCACCTTTGTACATGGGGGGCACAACTGCTGAACTATTTTGTCGGAAGCCAAAAGAGCGGGTTCAATCGAGAGGTTCTGCCTTTAAAAAGAAAAATGCCAGACCTCAACTAAAATGCAGGAAACAAAATAATTAGTACCTGTGATAATGAGTAATATTGCCCTGCTCACAAGCGAGGGCTGAAGAGAAAGCAGATTTCATAAGAATAAATGGAAGATTAAAAAATTAAGGGTAACAGAAGGAACACACCCTCTTTCCTACAAAACCTGGGCAATGATCCTGCTGTCCATCCTTCTGTGATGGCCAAACATCCTAAATCAACAACATCCCTCCTCCCTTTAATCCTTCTTCCCACTCCCTGCCTGGGATTAGCAGTGATCAAATTGGGGGTCCCCTTCTTGTGCCATTAAAGTGTTATCTCTCGTGGTGGTACTGCTGGGTCCATAACTGCCTGACATTCTTACCCATGCTGCACACAAGCTGATGTTTCCATCCTGAACGCTCATTCTGACCTAAGCAAAAATAGGTGCTATAAAACAACAACCAAACCCACCGAAACAAAATAAAAAGCATTATCTTAACCTCTATTGGTTTTGATCATCCTGTGTTCCAGAGATCACAAGCTGAGAAGAGAAGCTGCCATCCTAGAGCTGGAACAGAGGGGGCAAAAGAGAATTCGGTTTGGGAATGACATGGAAAAACTGGAAAAGGAGGTTATTCGGGACTGCAGGGTGCTGCGTGCGAGAGCCGATCGGAAAGCCCTTCGGAGGAAGGTCAGCTCAGACAGCTCTGTGGGCAGCAGAAATGCCAACGGGGTTAAAATTGCCAATAACCAGCATTCTGGGGAGGAAACTAAACCTAGGTAGGAGTTAGGTCAACCTCAAGAGCATTCGAAATAAGGACGAGGCCTTATGCTCTGAGGCATTATCCCACATGTCCCTTTTGTGAGAGAGCGGGTGTAATTAGAACACGATCCCTTTCGATCGCCTTTAACGAGTCTGTCCTTGGCACAGGCTGCAGAAAAGGCACGCGTGGAGAAGGAATACATCGAGCTGCGCTCGGGGCGGCCGCCTATGTTCTGGATCCCCCTCAGAGCACACACGGTCTGGGAGAGGATGGATGTGAAGTTGACATGCACAGTCCTGGCTTCCCCACCGCCGCAGGTTACGTGGTACGTCAGGCGGCGGTTCACAGTCTGCGAGCGTTTCAGGAAGCAACCAGAGGAGTAACAGCTGTGTCCTGTCTGAAAGAAGGAAGGGAGAGCTTCAGACCTCACAGAAAACACTTTCAATTCTCCAGTTCCACTGTTAGAACCAGTAATGATACTAAGTATTCGATGGGCTGTGGAGGCAGTGGACAGTCCTGCGGGGTCCTTCTGGGATAGCACTGGTGTTCATGTAGATTGAAGTGTCAGAAACCAGCATCTCCTGCCAGCACTAAATCACCACGCCATTAACGCTTGGCTACCTTGGATACCACACAAGGTTTAGCACTAAACTGCTATTGCTTCTACAATTTGTAAAACACAAACCAACTCTTTCATTTACCCGTTTTGTACATTCACCAAACCACAGGAGAGGAAGTGTTAAGTACAGGGCCTGACTGCAGCATTTACTGTTAATAACAGGGGGATGGAAATAAATGAAAGATCACCTCAAACCCCCCCCCCCCCCCCCCCCCCCACACCACCACAACATCTGCACATGTGAGCGATCTTACTTCACACGCCATGCTAGTGGTATTTACAAAGAGTAATGTAT
>WTSP01000415.1:44165-62687 GCA_025331215.1 Actenoides lindsayi
GGGTCTCTCTCCCCAGAGCAGATCCCTGGGAGCAGAGGGGCAGGATCCCCCCCTCCCCTGCTGCCCACGCTGCTGGGTGTGCAGCCCAGGCTGCCAGTGCATGGAGCTGGCTCCTGTCCAGCTTTTCCCCCACCAATTATCCATCCATCCATCCACCCATCAGCCATCTATTATTCACAGATCACTTGTAGGTGGAGCATGTGCTCCTTCTCCCGGACCCCCACTCAGCCTTCAGTCAAAATGCACCATCAGGTTGAGCACCATATGAGCTGAGCAGCTGGTGTCCCTGGCACCAGCTGGCTGTTGTTAGACACGCAACTTCACAACCTAGACAGGGCTGTTTGACAAAACAGACTAAACCAGACTAAAACACACCACCTTCGGCACCAGCAGCACCGCTCCAGCTGTCTCTCCTTTGCAATACGCTGCGAGGCATCAGCAGCTTTCCTCGTGCACTTTGTGCACACTACATGCAACGTGTGGTGCCCAAAGCAAGAGGCTCTTCAGCCAAAGGAGCTCGGTCCTGTGGGGCCAGTGGCCATTTCACAGCATCCATAGAAAATTTCACCCATCCGTAGGAAACAGGAGTACCTGTGGTGCTGGTGGCTCTGCTCCTGAGCGGAAGGGGTTAAAGTCTTATGTTGATCTCAAAAGCAAGGCAATAATGGCACTTTCTAATGTTACAGAGATCAGGGTGAATCCCCAGACAGGAATAGGATGGGCCATTTCAGAGAGATAAGGGTGGCTCCACTGAGCAGCCAGCAACAAAAAGGGTCTGAGAGAGCAAAGTGGGGACCAGGGGGGTGGTTGTATCCTGAGGATCAGCCTGCCAAGCCTTAGGGGAGGCTGAAACACCTGGCAAAGGCTTCCTAGACATCAGAAACTTCCTTGCTTTGATTCACCTTCACCTCCATATCTGGTCAACACATATGCACCAGATTGTGTCAGAGCTGAGTCCAATAAACCATAACACTGGGTCCTGCTTTGCAAGGATGCTGCGATAGATGCTCCTCTGTGCCTCACCCCTCAAAACAAGCATCCCACTGGCAAGTGGCAACTCCTTCATGCACCAGAACTTTGTGGTGCTGCTGAGCACCTGCCCCTGAGAAAGCTTTAGGATCAATACTCCTCCCAGCCCTGCCATGCTGAGAGCTGGAAACCTTCAGCCCTTTGTAATTAAGAACTGGACATTTATAGCTCTTCTCTGGGAAGAGAGACTCTGGGCGCATAATGGTATTGACACGTTCCTATGGTGATTATAAAGCCAAGTGATAAAAGCAATAGCCAAGGGAGGTATTGATTGCAAGCAGCTCAGGAGAACTGCCTTTCAGAACCCACCGTGGTCCCTCACTGGTTGAATTGAATCTCAGTGTGCAAAATAGATCATCTTTTGCAAAGGGCAGGCAATCTGAGGAGCAGCACAACATTGTGGGGGTGGAACCGCTCACCCACCCATCGCATCCAGCCCCAAGGATGATCAGGGACCATCCCCCAGCTGCAACACATCTTGGGCAGAGACGAACTTCATAGAATAGTTTTGGCTGGGAAAGGTCTTTAACGTCGAGTCCAACCCTTCCACCAGCACTACCAGGTCACCACTAAACCACGTCCCTCAGCATCACATCTCCAGGGCTTTGAAACCCCTCCAGGAATGTGGACTCCACCACTACCCTTCATGGCTCCAGCACAAGGGCTTTGATGAACATTCAAAATACATCTGGTAGAGGGACAGGAGGAACTTGATGCCTTTTGGAATAGGGCAACCTTTAAAAAAAAAAAATCAAATTGCAAGAGCATCAACTTTCATATTTAAACCTGTTTTAGACAGAGATTTTTGTGCTTGCTGAACAGGGTTATCTGATAGGATAAACCACGTCACATCGCTGCAGAGCGGATCCGTCACTGCTATAACCCAGGTTGTGGCCCAAACCGTTGCAAAACAGAAAACCTGGATTTGCTATCCTCAAGGGGCACAGCCCATCTTACCCCAAACACATTGGACCCCAAGAGTGGCACCACATCAAAGAGGGAATGTCTGTCATCACATCTCTATAAGGGAACAGTGCTCACAACACCGGGTGAGCTGGGTAGCACTGCTGCTTCTCCTCATCCAGGGTTATTCTGGATTTACACCCATTTCACACTCTACCTGCTCTTTGCATTCCCTCAATAGCAGGGGCGTCAAAGCTCAAGCCAAAAGCACGGGACTGTGTCTGGCTCTGTCACCAGAAGTTCCACTGAGACATACTGATGCGTGCTCAATCAGGACCCACAGGGGACCATCCCATCCAATCTCCTGGGAACTCCAAGGACTCACAGGAGCTTCTTGGTGTTGAAGTGAGCCCAGAGGAGGCCACAGCAATGCTGGGAGGCCAGGCTGGGAGAGCTGGGGGGGTTCAGACTGGAGAGGAGCAGGCTCTGGAAAGACCTTCTGGGGGCCTTTCAGAACTACAAGGGTCCTCTCAGAAGGAGGGGGACAGAGTTTTGAGCAGGGCCTGTTGGGACAGGACAAGGCGGGGGGGGGGGTGGTTTAATCTAAAAGAGGTAGATTTACACTGGAGAGAAGGGAGAGATTTTTGATGCTAAGGGTGGTGACACCCTTGCCCTGGCTGCCCCGAGAGGTGGTGGCTGCCCCATCCCTGGCACCAGTGTAGGGGAGGTTGGCCAGGGCTGTGAGCACCCTGCTCCAGTTGCAGATGTCCCTGCTCCCTGCAGGGGATTTGGATGAGATGACCGTTAAAGGTCCCTTCCAGGCTTCCAATACATTCTATGATTCTACAAATTTCACTGGAAATAAGGCTTTGCAGAGCTGTCAGGTAAGGCTGCATTATGGGCCATGCCGGTGCTCCGCAGGGCTCCAGCCTCTTCAACACACACTGCTCTCCATGGTTTCAGTGCACGGGTTGCTGCATGGTCCACATCTTCTCTGGAGCCCTTCACTGGGTGCTGCCCCTCCAAATCCCCAGCACTGCCCTGTTCCTGCTCCCTGCTGTCCCGGCGGAGGTGGCTCTGCCTCCAGCTGCCACCAGCGATCACTGCACGGGTCAGGTTTCTGCAGCCCCATGACTCTGCTCATTCCTCTCCCGGCAGGAGCGAGCGCAGGAGGGGAGCTGGAGTGAGCGGCACCAGCTTTGCTTTCGACTTGTGTCTCCCCTTTCTCTCACCGGGCTGAAGCCCTTGTGCTGTGCCACGCTGACCTGGCTGCTGATGGAACAGCCCCCAACACACAGGGAGATTCTGGGGGTTGGCAGCACTGCCCAAAGCTGAGCAGGGGGTCATCTCAAAGGGGATGTTTCCCCAGGTGTGGAAATGCTTTGCAGCTTTTTGTGGTCTTTTGTAGCCTCTGGTACTGCTCTGACCCCTTTGTGGCCACACAGAGATGACCCCAGGGAACAGGAGCAGGACTTAAGCCTGTGCCCAGCTCCCACTCACCGCAGCCCTGGAGCCACCAGCATCTGATCTATTGCTACTTCCCAAAAGAGAAGGAGCCAAGAGTGAAACACAGACTCTGCAGGTGGTTCAGCCCAGCACCCATCTCTCCCCCAGTATGCCCAGTACCCACACCAGTGTGCGTGAGTGACGCAGTGCGGGGTAGACAGCAAAGTCCCACCACTCCAAAAGAAGCAGCTCATGCTAGGATCATCCCCCTCCTCCGCCCAGTTGCTAGGACGGGGTGAGCAGCCCCTCTGCTCCCTGCCTGGCACATCCTGGCACGTTCAGAGCCGCTGCTAAAAATAACCAAGATCAAACTCTTTACACCTCTGATAGGTAAAAGCCGTTCAGGCGCAGCAACATGTGCTGCCCGGGGCACGAGTCACCCCCTGGACTTCTCCCCCATCTCAGCCCAGGACCTGGGTCCCCTCAAAACCCCTTATTAAAGGCAGACTCTTGCTCCACCTGCTAAGAAATCAGTTCCTTAATATCTCTACAAAGCTCTGATCCGATATTTATTGCCTTCTTAAATTCTGGACTTCCAGCTAAGCTGGATAACTCCTTTTTACTGTGACACATGCGAGCTGTTGCTTTTGGACACACTATCCATGTCCAACACCATGGATGAGCATCTCACTCCCTGGTTCAGCATCAGCAACTACCAGTAGGCAATAGGGAGCAGCTCCCTGCTCAGGAGCAGGGGGCCTTCTCTCAGAGAGAAACTCAGTTTCCCCTGATATTTTTGCCACTCTGAGGCTGCCCAAATGAATCAGTCTCCAAAATAACAGGAGCGGTTTGGAAGCTACCAGAGATGCTGAGTAACAGGTTCTATATAATCACAGGACAGACAGAGGGTGGCAGGGGCCTGTCTGAGACTCCTTGGAGGGCCACACCATCCATAACCGGCACTTCTTCCCTGCACAGAAAATAACTTCCAGTGGGCTGACGCAGAGTGGGAAGGGCTTTCTTGGCTACTGTGTGCCCACATGTGGCTGTGAGGGACACAAGAGGGTCAGGGGCTTCCCCTCATCCTGCTGACCTGTGCAGGTGCTGGAGTCAGCTCACCACCCAGGCTCCAGGGCTCTGCTGCTGCCTTCCCATGGCATTGCTCTGGGAGAGCATCCACAAACCCAGAATCCCCCAGGCCCTTGGTTAACCCCAACTTGGTAAGCCCAGAGTTGTATTTGTTGCCCCATGATACTCAGGGCTGGGTTCACAAAGTCAGGTATGACTGGGGTGTCTCAGGTGAGGACACGCTGCTCCTGAGAGAGCTCAGCTTTGCAGATACCCAGAACACAGGACACACAGTGGGACCCTCTGAGAGTCTGCAGTGCTGCAGCAAGTCCATCAAACATACCCCGAGGAGTTGCCCTTACCCATCTGCAAACCTGTCCTCAAGATTCATCCTCTTTACAGGACACACTCCAGGAGACACCAATGTGGACAAGACAGAAAATAACCCAAATAATCATCAGCAAGTGTATGTCAGCTTCACTCACCAATGAACAGCGTAACCAGGTGATGCTCAGCCAAGTGCTCACAGTGCACAGCACAGGGAGGACTCCCTGGAGCAGAAATTAGTGTAGAAACAAGGAGCTCATGCACCCAAGCAACCAACTCGTGGAGAGCCCAGACCTGACCCACATGCTTATAGCAATGAGAAGTTGGTACTGGGGGAGATGAGCCAGCACCCAGCATCTCCAGAACTCTGGAAACCAGATCCTATTGTGCACATAACCTAAATCCATCACTGCACACAGAAAGCACAATCCTGCAGCACTCCCTCCTTCCTACATGCACCCCAAATCCTCCTGGGACACACCCTCTCCACCCAAACCAGCACCCAGAGGCTAATTGCACACAGGACAGCCCAACCTTCTCCATCCCTCGCTTATTTATCCCCATGAGGACACCCAGGGTGGGGCAGGATGGTGCAACAGGGACCAGCTGGGGCTGCAGGCTTTGGGGATGAGTCACAGCTCAGTGATGAGTTCTCAGTCACAAGTATCCCAAGTGCTGCTACAAACACCATCCATCCTCCACATGGCAGCCGTCTTGCTTGCTCAGGAGGATCCCCAAAAGGCTATGTACATGGGTCTCACTCTCCTAACCCCATAAAAACCCCTGTAGCAGGTCCATCCCCTCTCCCACCCCTACATGTGTTAAATAGGTTTTAAAATTCCCAAACCACATGGAGTAGGAGACCCGCTGCCAGGAGAACATGGATTTGGTTCAAGAGCTCTGGAAACCCAGTGTAGTTGCTAGTGCAGTGATAGGACAAAGGGTGATGGGTTTAAACTGAAAGATGGAAGATTTAGATTAGGTATAAGGAAGAAGTTCTTCGCTCTGAGGGTGGAGAGAGACTGACACAGGTTGCTCAGGGAAGCTGTGGATGCTCCATCACTTGATGTATTCCAGGCCAGGTTGGATGGGGCTCTGAGCAACCTGCTCTAGTGGGAGGTGTCCCTGCCCATGGCAGGGGGGTTGGAACTGGATGATCTTTAAGGGCCCTTCCAACCCAAACTATTCTAATCCATTCTGAAGACACTGAATTTTAAGCATACCTTCACACCACTGTGCTATAAAGCTTTATACCAGTTTATAGTTAAAAGTGGTGAATTAACAACTATTTAGTCAATTAACTTTTCATGCATAACATTTAAAATTCAACTATTCCCCCATGGAGAGGAAACCCCACTATATGTTTGCACCTTAACTTTCTCCCAGAACTGCTTTCTTGCTACACACCATCTCTAAAAATTTTGAACATCAGTATAATTACAATAATGCAACTATCAAATCAGTAGTTTCTAATGTCAGCTCATACACAAGCTGATGTTTAGATCAGAGCAAAAACTGTAAGACAAAACTGGGGTGAGGGAATTGGGGTGAACAAAGATATTGCCCAAAACATGTTATGTACTTGCTACTGTTACTCATGGACTAGGAAAGACTTCAGGCTACAGAGGTACACTTTCAAATACACATAAAAACATTACATGAATTTTTATAAATAACTTACTGAAAAACATCCGGGCCAAAGACTGCAGCTAAAGAACTTGCTGACCAAATTTCTTCATGATGCGATGCTACATTAGCTAAAAATTTACACAGAAACTTTAACAAACTGTAATTAACGGGTGGAAGCTGCTGCAAGAGGAACCTCAACTTTCTTCCAAATTCATCTTCATTATTATAATCTGAAATAAAAATATATTTAAAGAATATTTTAACCACAGAAACAACTGCTTTTTCACATTTTATATTGATCAACTTTTTGATTCTGACAACAATTACTTCTGAAGTACAACTATTTTGGTCAGATCACAGCCTACGATGTCAGATTTTGACTTGCATTTGTTCAATCTGAGATTCTTATACTAGATCTCTCCATGGAGGAGGTTAAAAAAAAAAAGAAAAGGAAAAAACAGCAGCAACAACACACAAAAAAAAAACAAACAAAAAAACCAAAAACAAACATCCCAAACCCCAAACCTGAAGCATCAATCCCACATATCTACAAGGCATTTACAGTGGTAGTACTTCATATCGCAGTACTTCATCCTCTCATTTCTGTCTCTGGATTAGTCTCTTCCTCTCTGATCTTTCCAAGAGATGCTGACAACTCACTTCCTACTCCGTCATTCTTCAAGGATGTCAGAGGTTTGGAGGGGTGGTGAAGAAGCAGGGGAATATTAAAACAAACAGAAAAAAAACCCAAACCCAAACAAACCAAAAAACCACAACAAAAAAACCACCACACAACACCACAAACAAATCAAACAAACCCCCAAAAAACCCCACAAAATTCCACAAAATTCCCCCATCCTGTTTCCATAGCAGAGTGCCATCAGATTACTTTCCCTAATGATAAATCAAACTATACTTTTTTCTATGAAGCAGAAATTGATAACCTCAATCAATGGCTTCCACCATATCCTCCTCTGCAAGTCCAACTGGTAGTTTTCAGCATGTTTTCCCCAATCAACCCTTACTGGAGTTTCTGATTACATAGGGACAGCTCCTCCATATCCTCTTATTTTCCCACTGCTATATAACAATTGCTTTGCAAAGAGCTCTAGAGACAGCAACAGCTGCACAGACAGTGAGCTACTTTGACACTTTCATCCACAAGCATCCCATTCTCACCACTCTACTTCCTTTTATAATACTTAACAGATGAATACAAGCCCTCTCAATACAACCACCTTAACACATATTTAGCTTGAAACTTGCCGATTCAATTTCAAACCTGAAAAAAGGTCACCATAGGACTTCCTCATT
The DNA here is from genome assembly GCA_025331215.1 of Actenoides lindsayi. NCBI lineage: Eukaryota > Metazoa > Chordata > Aves > Coraciiformes > Alcedinidae > Actenoides > Actenoides lindsayi. Next base: position 51,882 of record WTSP01000415.1, read on the forward strand.
CTCACCCCACATTTAACTATACCCTTCATCAAAATACCTCCCCATAAATCTAATTTATTACATTATCAGGCCTACAGGCAACAAGGTTCAAAGAATTTACAATTGTTTGTACCTAACAGAGAAATTCCATATAAAGGAAACGTCTGGAAAGCAAAACAGGAGAAAAATAGAAACTATCAGGGCTCCCCCTTCTTTCTCAGACATTTGAAAACTCTTCTCAGATCAGTTAGAAAGGGAAAAGGATGTTTGAAGATGATAAGCATTCGCTCTGCCTTTTCTAGATGAGAGCCAAGAAACACTCTAGTCCTTAATATCAAAGAAGAGAGTAAATTCCCTGTTGTGCATGTACAGTAACACCAAACAGTAACTGTGCAGGACTTCGTTTGCTCAGACACAGTCAACACACACAGTATTTGAACACAGGTCACCAGGCACAGAACAGTAATTCTCTCACGGTAACACTATAAAATGAATATATTATTGTTAGTTTTTACTCTAGAAATGTGTTTAGAAAACAGAATGGCAGAAGAGAACTTAAAAAAATAACTTCACAAAGTAGACCTTCAAAAAGAAAGGGAGCAAGAGAAAAAACACACAAATGTTTTGTCTACTCAATCTTACTAATATTTAGGTTCTAAACAACAGAGACCTAAAGTGAGAACATTCTTACCAGTAGCTGAAGTCCTCTGACACTAAACCACAGATACACACAGCTCTGGGACACATGGCCTAGACGTCAAATTCACACTCTGATTACCAAAATCTCTTGCCTTTGAGGCACCACTATTAGGCCTGCACAGAACGACCCTATGGTTGTGTAACTAAGTTGTTTTGAGAACTAAGCTTAACCTAACGATACGGAAGGCCTGCTAAAGAGGGAAAATACCAGAAGCAACATATGGATCCAAAATTACTATCTCCTTCTGCCTTTCTGTAAGCAATTCCTCTGCCTAAAATGAAACTGATACTGTAATTATGGAAACCGAGATATGTCTACCAGTCAAAATATCAAAAGCCAAAACAAGAGAGGAGGAAAACAGAACTCTAATTTTAGTATCAGGAAACAATGTTTAAAGGTTTATGTGCTCTGATTTCCTTGGTATAGATAACTTTAAATCTTTCTGCAATAACTTCATTTTATGCTTAAAAAAAAAGACAGTAAAGACAATGAGCTGCAAGTTTCTCTGCATATTTAACAAAAGGGAACTAAATGGGGACTTATATGCTGGAGAACAGCTCTTTTCCCAAAACAACCCATATATAAGTCCTTCCACTGCCATCTATTCAAAGAGAGAAAAAATTCAATTTTCACACTATATTTTACAAGCTATAGAAGGGAATTACACTGTCTCACCAAGTGAGTACACCTCTACCCATTTCCAGTCCTGATGGATAACACTGCAAACTAAGGGGCACAGCAGTATCAGCTGAGCAATCAGCAGCACTCTGCATCACTGTCCTAACAATCCTTTTATTCATCATTGGGAGGAAAAACAAAATAAAACAACCCCCAAACAACAATTTACTAGCTACTTACGTGCAACAAACCATAATGTTAGCAATGCAAACCAGACAGCAAATATACCACTAATGATATTTCTTATCCACTTCAGTTTCTCATTACTGCACAGGACAAACAGAACTTCAGCCTTACTAACCTTCTCTGGTCAGCAGCTTCCAAACATTATTTCCAGGACAAGACTATTAAATGCCTCTGCTCACCAGCTATCCAGATAACCACCCCACATGCAAAGTTCCAGCATAAACGGTCTACCAAGGGAGGAAAATGAAGCAGCTTCACACTGCTGCAGATGACCCTCCAGTTCACCACTTGGTAAATACAGCATACCAGCATATGAAAACCATGCTGTACTCACTCATACCACAAACCAGTTCCCACTCTGAACAAACAGAAGCGTCATGAGTGCTATCAAGTTCTTACAAGGAATAAACCCAACAAGGGAAAATTAAATCAAATGTGCATCTTACAAAGCAAAACAAGCGCAGCACTTGGAGAGGAGTATGAACTGACGCTGGAAAATGAGCAACACTCCTGCAGAGTGACAGTTACATCATCCAGCATCAATGTACCCTTTGAGGACATTACTAACGTAGTGCTGCAAGACAAGCGTTTTGACTAGTCAAGTTATGAATCAACTCCAACACCGCTCAACGCAGCAGAGGCCAAAAGACCAGGAGAGCGGATACCGATAGACAAGTTGGGAATTGGTAAAGAAAACACTGTGCCAGCATATGGGTGTCAATGTGACAGGGCAAGGTTTTGCAGTATATGAAAAAACATACTTAGCAACAATATGCTGATGACAGGTGTGGGGTTTTTTTTGCCTCCTACAAATGAATTTAAACTGAAAACAAATCCACAGTGAGAGCGCATATATGATGTGAGTATAGGGCTTGAGACCTCTCCTCCAGTACAGAAAAGCTTTAAGTGCCACAGAAACATAGTCAGAGTAAGTGAATTTCAGAGGAAATCACAGATAAAAGCATTTCCTAGAACTTTTAAAGCATCAGTGGTGGGAAACTGTCAAACAACTTTGATTCCAGTGGCTTTGACCAGTGTCCCAGTATTCACACACAGGAACAAGGAATACTCGGAACTAATCAGCACAGTATGTGGCAACTTCACTGCTTTCCTGCACGATGTATAAACTGTGTCTTTCAATCCAGGCTGGGTTTCTTAAAAAGTACTTAACTATTTGGTGTTTCTGCTAAGAAAAGGTATATTTGAAAGCCTCCCGATACACACAGTATTACACAGACTGCCACTACAGATCTCAAATTAGCACTGTTTTTTACCAAAACACAGTCAAAAATAATTATTACCTTGAGAAAGTTGCATTAAATGTATGTGCAAACTGCCTGGGATAACTGGCTCTGGAAGTTCTTGAAGAAAAAATCTAAGAAGGCTAATAGCTGAGGGTACATCTGCTTCTTTAACCAGATCCACATCTTCTCCATTATCATATCGTTGCCGAAGCCACTCCACTGTCTCAGCATTCCCATTGACTTGAAAAAGTCCTTCTTGTTCCAGACCCCCTGAGTAAGAAGTTGCAGAAATAAACTTTTAGATCTAGTATGGACAAATGTATCAGAAAATACTGACAATCAGCTATGCACAGTTTACATGCTGAATGAAACACTTTCTGGGTAACAGTTTCACAAGACTTCCAGCAGTCCTTTTCCTAGCAAACACATTCTTATGCCCAGGTAACAATACAGTAATAAGGTAAATGTTAGCAGTACCTAAACCACACCATTTCCTATGAAGTACCCCACTGAGCTGACTGTATTTAGTGTTAGCTAGAAAACAGCCATAATCAAACATAAGAAAAGAAGTGTGTATCACAAAAAAAAAAAACCAAAACATCAAAATCACATCCAATTAAATATAAGTAACTTAAAAAAACATATACCCTTCAAAACACCCACAAACTAATCTGTAAGACTACCAGCTAAATATATTATTTAAAGTACAGCAAGGTAATACCTACCATGTTCCTCAATATAGTCCACGACATGGCGGACTATGAATGGAACTTCATTGTCTGGTTGCCCTTCTTGCTGCAGCTCATCAAGTGGAATTCCAAATATTTTGTTAGCAAGAACAGAGTTGCAGTTACTCAAGGAAGGGGAGGAGCTCTTCCTCATATCTTTTTGCAGCCAAAAATCAAAGCTGTCTTTTCTGTCAAGTAAGAGGAATTAAAACCAGAAGTCATACTTCAGCACGCACTGTTGAATGTATTGATCTGTAATGCAATGTGCTTTAATTGCCTAATATAAATACTCTCCTGTCTTTCTCAATCAGTTCACCAATGTAATGAAAAGAGCTGTATCTGAAGTCATTACAGAAAACTAGACTATTACTGAGGTGTTCTGTTCACTCCTAAATAGAGGATTGATAAGAATACATATAGCAGCAAAGGAAATTCAGAAAATTCTAGTTACAAGTCATTATTTAAGTTCTAAGGTACTCTGGGAGAAATAGATTCTTCCAACACATTTTCTGACAGTATTTATCAGTCATACTTTGAAGATCCAACACAAAAGCCCCTCCCAAGAAAATGAAACTAATTTATCATACCAAACCAACCCCCCAAGTTTTAGTTCCATGAAATGATTAAGTATTCTGTGATACACAATTGCACTGCCATCAACTTCTAATATATTTGGCATTTTCTGGTCTACACAATAAAGCTTTCATCACCTGCAGCTAATTAAAATTTTTACTGAACATAAAACCCTCAAAACTAGCTCCAAGATGCTCACCGATACCATTCTTCCTATTGTGCAGAAGCTCAAGCTTTACTTGCAAGTCTTTGCTTGATAAAGGATCTACACAGATAACAAAAGTATTACCAAAGGCAGCGTAAGTCACTGAGTTAGTGTTTTCCTGTAAAAACCTAAATTCTCACAAAGAAAAATATGTCTTTTCAAAATAAATAAAAAAAAACCACCAAACAAAACCAGAAACATACTTGCTTAAATGCAAGCAATCACTTTCATAAAGGATGGCACATAGAGCACAAAGTACACACTTTTAGTCAAAGCACTGCAACCAAACTTAATTCTCTGTTTACAAATGGATTGACAAATTCTAATAGATTAGATACACTGAAATTCATACTTCCTTTTTCTTTAATAGCCTGAGTAAAGTGCTTTAAGAAACCCACCTCAGAGTACTTAAACAGCCGAGTTTGAAAAACGTTTTCTGCGCCAGCTGCCCTCACTGACCAAGCATTCTTTTGTCATTTATGGTTGTTTAAGATTATGGCAAAAGATCAGCCTGTAGTTCCTCATTGAAGAATAGCAGAACTCGATCAGTACTTCAGCAGTTAATCTGAAAATAAGGAAAATATTATTAGACATTAAAATTTTCAGCAGTTTTAAACTCAGTCACAAGTCTAAACATCACATTTGTGGAATTCTCCCTGTCAAATCATCACTTTCTTGTTCTGAGCAAGAAAGCATAAGGCCCACAATTAGCATGGCTCACAGGAGAGCATGCAAAAAAAAGCAAATCCCTTATCTAGACTAATATTCTTTCCTGTCCCTTGTCATCCATTGTTTTGTACTACACACCCGTTGTAAAACTGTTACGTCCCTCAAACAAGTGGATCCTGGTCTGAGATTATGGCTCCAGGTGAGCTGACAACAGAAAATAAAGGATTTTATTCCAGTCAACAGGATTTACTTTTGATTGTTTTAATCAATCACGTTCAAATCTGTCATTGTGTATTCTCAGTTACTAAAAGATTCTGCCAGATTTCAACAGCCAAGCAGCCACAGTTCATGACTCTCCTATAATTTTCAAAGACGCCACCCAGATATTTCTTATTATTTTGGTATATTAGGGATAGCCACCATAATCTTCGCATGCAAGCAGATTTCAATCAATCAATCGCAATATGGCATGTAATTTTTAAAATACAAAGATGCACACAGCCTATTTTCTCAAGTTTTACCAAAGTCAACCTATCCCCAGTAAGCCAGAAAGATTCACATTAGCCAACTGTGGGGTTAAAGGCAGCTGGGGAAAGAAAAAAAATCTGTGATGGATCTGCCACAACACTCCAGGCTGCCCTGCTAAAACAAACAATAAACAAACCTTCAAAACAAACATCAGCTAATAAAAAGCAAATTGGAAGCAACCACTTCTATATAATACAGTGCCAAATGAACAATCTCGAGCTTTCTTAGCAAATGTAACTTTGTGCTTAGCTGACATAAAAGCAGAGCCATTTCTATCAGGTGCTGCAGACAAATAGGCTGCCTCAATATTAACTGTATTCGGGAGACATGAAAGAAAAAAAAAAAAAAAGAAAGACTTCTACTTTAACTGTCTTGGCAACGTAACAATGAAGTTGAAACAGCCTGGTTGTCTCATTATTAGAGCAAAACCGGATTTACAACCCAAGATTATACTTTAAACAAAGTTTTATATGGCTTATCACCTAGAAGAAGTAGAGAAAGCCTAATTTCACCCTCTCAGATACACACATCCTTACATACACACACTTCAATATATACGCATCAATTTATTTCACATCAATTTATTTTGAGAGCATTTAAGTACTTTGACTTTTAGTACAGGCTTTGGATTCTTCACAGGCAAGTCTAGAAAAATCTAGAAACTTTTTAAAAGTTATCTGACTTCCAGGGAGTTTTATTTCCTGTTATTTCCACCACTGTAAAACTGAAGGATAGGCTCGGAAACTGTTAATAATTAAATACTGTATCTCCACTTCTTCCATCGATCAGCTTTCCCGCCTGCCCTCCCTTGATCCAGGACATACATACCACTTCAATGCAGACACGTGTGAAAACTATGACAAGATATATAACCTTCAGAATTATTTCTAGTCTTTTACAAATATTAAGCAATACCATGGGCTTTGGTTTGTTGTGGGGTTTTTGTTGTGTTTTGGAGTTTTTGTTTCTTTGCGGTTTGTTTTGGTTTTTTCCATGATCAGACATTTCAGAAAACAGGAGCTGATCCATTCTGGTTGCATCTTTCTCAATCTACCTCCTCACCTTGCTACTACAAACATTACTGCAGCTTAGAGGATCTTTGTAAATGTTCTACAAACCTTAACTACATAAAACTAAAAATACACCTTCTTGTGACCACGTATCACAACACATCTTTACAAGAGGCTTAAAAACCCCACGTACTGTGTCCTGTGCAACATCTTAAGCCCAAGCATCTTAAGTGAGCATAAAACACCAAGTTTCCTTCTGTATTGTGCATTTCAGTGCTCTCATCTGTTATTTTAAAAACAAATTATGATTTTGGGGTTTTTTTGTTTGTTTAAATAAGGCAAGAACTTCATAGAGTCTGCTGGGAAAACAGCACCATGAGTTTCATTTTGCCATCATAATAGCATTCACTTATCTTGGCAACTAAAGAAGTATTCACACCCACATATAAAATGTCACTCAAGAAACACAAAATACATGGATAACTTAATATTTGAGGAATACATATGAAAGTTTAAACTTAAATTTAGTTCAGCTTTCACATTACTAGCTGAACTGCAAATACATGGATGTCATTTTAAGTTAAGTCCTCAGGGCTCCACCACCTTTCCTTAAAACAAAGGAATGAAGCAAGAACTAAAAATAAACTAAACAAAAAAAGACTACAAACTGCAACCATGCCATAGGAATGAAAATATTAATTCTGCGTGTAGAATTTCTGCCACAAGTCTCAACTATTCTTTTATTTGCTTGCTTTATCCAGCAAAAAAAAAAATGATTATCATCTGTGAAGCCAAAACCAAAGCTAATAGTGACTGTTGTTCTGCTCTGTTTTTAATACATTATCTTGTGGGATTAGCAGATATCACCAATTTTTGGTAACATATAAAAAGTAAAAACTGAATGTAAGATATTTAGATCGGAAAAAAGTGTCACAGGCAACAAAAATCACTTGTCTCTAGTTCTCAAGAAATACACCTCAGGTTGAGACTTTGGCTTCTTCAGCCTGCAGTGCTGTTACCCTGCGAGCCAGCCACGTGCCTGCACACCGGGCCGAACAGAACACGTACACATCCCCCGCTACATGGGAGGTCAATGCTGCTTTGCTGAAATACAAGGATGTTTATTTACAAAACAAATGCCACAAAAACATTGAAGTGTCTCAAAGTTTTTTATTTCTTATTTTATATTTGATAAACAAAAATATATTCTGTTACTTCTATAACTTACTTATAAGTAGCCGAAAGCTGTGATGTCCCTCTGGATCCACAGAGTAAACACACGTTTAAACTCACATCTAGAATTACTTTTTGTAGCTAAGTTTGAAAGATTCAAAGTCAGAACAGATGTGAAGAATTTCAAAACGATGGCCTAAACTTAGAACACAGATTCCAAGCTGGATTCACAGAAACTTTCCTCATGTGATGACATCACCCAGTGGCAGCTGCCAGGTGCGAGCAGGAGCAGGGCAGTTTGCCTGGGAAACCTGTGTGTACCAGCTCACTGGGGAACAAACAGCCCCGTTTGGCAATGGCCATGCTACACACTCATTTGTGTTTGGGGTTTTTTACATGGCAACTAGCACTCTGCCGTTTGCCCTTAAGTTTTATCAAGGTAAAAGGAAAGGTATTTTAAATTTTTTTTAAAGTAAGGTCGTGCTCATAACAACTGAGGCTACCTGATGGGTTTTATGCCATTCGTATACTCGTGCTACTGTTCGTATTCCTAAAGGATAAAATACTTTGGGGCAGAAGAGCCTTGACTTATCTGATTTTCAGCTTTTGTTCAGCTAACAAGTAAAATTAGTATTTTGCTCATTTGAATGAATCCAGTCAAAATTGAAAAAAGGGCCATGTTGGGGCAGGAGACACAGAGTAGATGGGGGGGGGGGAGCGGGAAGAAAAGAAAAAAAACACGAAAGAAAAAAAGACAAATGGAAAAAAAAGATTACAAATCAGCCTAGCCCGAGATTTAAGCAAACAGAACACAGAAAAGGACAAATGGTACTTGTTTCAAGAGCATAGTTAAAAACGTGCAGAGCTGTGCGAGTTCTCGAATATAAGAAATGCAGAATATCCTCCATGTAAAAAGAATAACCAATTTTAAAGCTCCATTTAAGTACTTGTTAATATATTTGAGAAGTCAAAACAAATTATTTAAAGAAAGAAGTTTTTAAAACCAGCAAGATTAGCTTAAAACAGATTCTTAAACTAAGATTTCCTCTTTTTGACTGTCTGAAATTAACTATAAAAAGGCATTTTAGTCAAAAGTCTGGATTGGCAAATCAGACAATTGGGCTTAGCTGGTTTTTTTACATTTAACAAGCTGGTCATCTTAAGAATACACTCCCTATCCTAACAAAGGCATAATGTTTTAAAGTAAGTATAACTACAGAATTTAACTTGCAGTGTTGAAGTAAATCATGTAAAACTGTCATTTCTTAGCACAGTTATTAATTCTTCCCTGATATGTTTACTTTCTAGTTAAACTGGAATCAAAAGCAGCCAGGCTCTCTGCAGTTTTGCACACAATCACAAAAGGAATCAGCAGAACCATGAACACCAGCCCTTCAATTAATAAACTCACTACTTGTTTGGATGGACTTTTATATGTGTACACTCCCACACACACGCTAAACCAAATCAATTTGCTGAAATTCTTCATCATCTACCACTACCACTTCTGAGACAGCCTCAAAAAATACTCAACTGACTTGTTATACTGACAAAGGAAATAAAAGCACACGCACAAAAAAAAAAAATAAATCAGATTTAGAGGAATGCATCTGTAATGCAGTTTTTGTTTCCTGGAAATGCACTCATAAGTCTTGCAATTTAAAAATTGTAACAATTCAAATTAGTCTGTATGTCCTTACCATGGAAGAAAGCACCAAAACTCATGAAAGCTCCTCTGAAAAAAGAGATATTACTAAAATTGATAGAATTTTGGATATTATTTTAAATTTTTACAAGCCAAGAAACCATAGTATTAATTACTATTTTCCAGTCATAAAAATTTAATTTACAATTTCAGATCACAGAACCCAATTACACTTTATCTGAACAAGCCCCCCATCATCAAATACAGATCTTCACAAAAAGCATCTCCTATCTGCTTCTCCCTACGAGAGGCAGGAAAGTGGACAGGCTTCATTAAGATGAAATGAAAATTTAGGAAAAAAAACCAAAACAACAAAAAAATGAAATTACAAAGCTTCAAATTTTAAGCAGCAAATTAAGCATTTAGCAACGGTATTGCAATAACATCAGTAAAGCCTCAAATAGAGTGACTGATTTAAGCAACATTCCAAAAAATTCTGCATTTTAAAAGAGCAAGCCGAGAGATCACCAAAACCTTAGCTGATTTTCGAGTGGTTTGATATGCAAAGATAACATTTTATATCCACTTACTAGATAAAATCCAAAGGCTCTTTAACAGCATTACGGCAACTCATAATCCTTCTACAACTCTATTGTAGCAAAAGAAGTGAAATAAGACCATCAGCGATACCAGAAACAAGGAGATGTTTGCTCAGGGTTTCACACCCACCACTGAGCGCTGCCAGATTTGCTCTCAGCTGCTGCTGCCAATGCACATGTGCAGAATTATAAAGAAACTTCCTGCTCGCACAGATCCCATCACATTCTTAACAACAGTAGTTAATAAATAAAAAGGCTTTTGTATCTTGTTTAACAGCTAATTATATTCATGCTACTTGCCTCCCCCCAGTGTAAAGCTGTACTCCACCAACCACACACGGATAATTGCCACTACATCAGATAATACAGAACTTAATTGCAACAGCATTGTAAAAGTACAGTAAGGTAACAGACAGGAAGAAATTACCAGTAAAGCTACGCAACTGGAGAGATTCTCATTACAAAACCAAAAGCAGCTTTACAACTGTCCCTGCTGTTAAGATAAGAGTTTGGAACAGAGGTCAAGCTACCTCAGAAACACCAAAAAAGCAAACTATAAATATATAATGCACTTAATTTATTATACATAAGTTCTCCTATTACATATATTTATCATCAGCTTATCTCTCCCACTCCCAAACAGGTAAGCAGAAAACCACATTGGAACTCCAATTATTACAAAATGTCCTACATTGCCCATTCATTATAGAAACACTGCCTCTGTCATAACGATGACCACGTGCCACCAAAATAAAGGACAGTCTTCAGTCTCAGCATCCCCCCTGAAGCAGCAAGACATTTCAATAAAGAGTTCAATTCTGTAGCAATGATTCTTTGAATTGCGGGGGGGGGGGGGGGGGGAAAAAAAAAAAAAAAAAAATTAAAGGGG
>WTSP01000416.1:0-35246 GCA_025331215.1 Actenoides lindsayi
TATATAGTAATGTATACATTATAATATAATATATATAATATTGTAATATATATATTATATATAATAGATTATACTTACATTTATTTACACATTATCTAAAGTTGGGACTTTCTGCTCTTTTAAATCAAAATGGTGAAGATTAATGTATGCATTGGTTTGCATTAGTGTGGTTTTTTAATGGGGAAAAAATCATGAAGCTCTGAATCAAAACCCACAGACCTGAAAGTCCAAACAAACATTAGCACAGAAGGATGCAGCTGTAAGACATAAATAAGGGGAAATGTGGCCTCTCAAAAGAAATCTGCAGAATGAAAGCCTCTTGCCATGATTAATATTAATAGAAACATTTGCAAATGGCTTTAAAATAGTAAGGATTTTATGGGTGTGAAGATGAATTCAGCATCCAATGCTTTTAAAGTCAATGTTCAAAAATAGGCTTGAATGTGAACATTCCCCTGTTCATAAAGGTCTCTGTTACCCTAAAGCCATGGCCAAAAAGGTCAGCTTGAATCAGTGATATGATGCAGTGCTAGGTTCTTGTTGTAGGATATACAGTCATACACAGAAGTACATGCACATATATATATATAAAAATAAATTATTTCTATTTTTGCCAGTGACTTCAGGTATTATCACATAGCAAATTATTGTCAATGTTGCAGCCTTCAGGCTCCTCATGTTTCCCATAGAAACCTCAGTGGATGCTGAAGGAATTTCAGTCTAGAAAACTACAAATTTCAGGCGTGTGTGCAGGAGCTACTTAAATATTTCCTTGACTTTAAATTCTGACTCTTAAATTAAGGTTCCAACCTCTGTTTTTGCCAGTATTCCAAATCCTCAGGTTTTGTGCACAGACAAGCTACTTTACTTAAACCTGAAAGACTGACACAAGTGAAATCTGTTGTATAAGCAAACACAGGGTCATCTATGCACCACTTTGTAAAGAAAATTTTAATTACAGAAATCAGAGTGTCAAAAGAAACGGATGCATTTCTAGTAAGAAAATAAGGCTAGGCTGGAACACGAAACGAGGCTTTAAAAATATTGAGGCTAGGTGGGTTTTTTCAAAGCACTTGTACACAGTGATTATCACAAAATCTTCGGATCTGGCACAAAGCTTATTGTTTCAGGTAAGATTTATAGTATCTAAGGAAACATGTCTTAGTCTGATAATTCAGAAATCTAAGGAGAGGAAATGTGATATGTTTTTTTTTTTAAAATTTGTAATACAGATTTAAAAGTATAATATAGAAAAGTGATGTGGGCTTTGTGGTAGCACGGTTTATTCCTTTAGCACCCAAAGAGAGGTCAGGCTAAACTCTAGGACTTCATATAAATCACAAATTGGTGAAATACAGCTTCTTTTGGATCATTAGGGCTACCTCAGGTCATTCCCTTGTGTAAAGGTTACCGCTCTGAGCAGCAAGGTCAGGGTAACTCAGAAACGTGGCAGCAGATTCGAGAGCAGGGGGAGTATAGGCACTCTGCACAAAAATATGGTGAGTGCCAATATATCCCCTAAACCATGTATGAAGTTTGGTCAAACGGAAGGCCTTTTCCCATGGATTTGTCCTAAGAAAGTGGATTTCTTCCAGCCAAGAGGAACTGAGCTCACTTGGATGCTTCGCAGCAGGGTTGCCTGCAGGCGGACAGTATATAATCAGAATATTCAAATGTGGGTGGAAATCCTGGATCTTTGAAAATGTTGCTGTTGGTTTCAGCGTCAACAGGATTCCAAGGGAGTTGCACATGTTTTTCCCCAGGTAGAAGCCAGAAGGCACTGGGGAAGGACATGCACAGGAATGATGGCAGTTGACGCTTCTCTACAGCATACATAGGTGTATGTGTGATGTCTCCTTTTGGCCATCCTGAAAAAAAAATAATTTTTCTAGAAAAAAAACAACTAAAGGAAATATGGTAGCTCAGTCAATGTCCTGGACAACACCAATTTTGGTTTGTTTTGGTATTTTTGTTAAACAAGTGATGACAATGATTAGCTTGAAACTGAATTTAAAGTGTGTATCACTAAATGTTCTTTGGGAATAGCAGCATTAGCTGAGGTTGTATTCAAATTTTCTATATTCATGTAGGCATATGCATAGACTTCTACTGTTCAAATGATTGTTAAATCCGGTCCCTGTCTGGCCAAAAAGTCCCAAGGGGTTTCTTTAAGGAAATGCTCCATTGGGGGTTCAGAAAGATACTCAGTTCTGGCACAAAACTCATAGTCTCCAGTAAGTGATTTCAAAGACTTTTGGCCTTTTTAAGCTTTGTAATGGGAAAGCTTTGGAGTGAAGATTGACTGCTCTTTAGGATATCTGGGGAGGCTCACAGCAGGTCAGGACTATACTATGTTGTTACCAGTGATAATACGTGAAGTCACTGGCAAAGCAGGACATGAATGCTGCTTTATGAGCTGAGTGTTCTCAGATCCCACTGTCTCAAAAGGAGATTGAGCTTTAAATATTAGACAAAATTACTTCATTTTGTGGGATCATCCAAGTAACAAGAACTAAAATTTCAGCTTAAGAACACATTTTTCTTATTTATCAATGCTTATAAATAAACTGTAGAGGAGTTTCATTAAGAAAACTTTTGACAGGCTAAAAAACCCATGTATTTTGAACCCAAATCTATTAATAGCTCCTTGATTACAAGCTTAACTCCAGAATTATTTGCACAATGTTTTGCAGTCACTGTATTATTACAAGGGAGAAAAAGACAGATTTTTTTGCCTAAGAAACACCTGCACATGCTTATATATTATTTTAAAAAGCAAGACCTATGTATATCTCTTAAAACCTAACTTAGAAAACAGATTAAGAAAGTAAACAGCAAAATTTTTGAAAGTTTAACTAAAACAGTTATGACAATGGAATGGAAGTTCGTGATTTTAACATTCTTCAGAAAGGATCAAATTTTCCCAGAAAAGCCAGTGTAAACTGTCTTGTTGACTTCAATGACTATACAGATCAGCCTAAAAATACATGGAAATCTACAGCCAAAATGACATTTTAATCATTTTTTTTCCATAAACATATCTACAGTTTATGGAGTTTGAGGTGTTTGGGGTTTTTTTTCCCCACATGCAAACATATATATGCAAAATGTAATCGGCTCTGTTCTCTACTGTCATCCACTTAACCGATGTGTGTACATGAGACTCTCCCATGCATGCACCCAGTTGCAGTTATTCAAGCAATATGTTTCCTTAATATTGTAATATTCTTGTGGTGTTTCTTTTACGCTATGCACCTAAGGTCTTTTTATGGTAAATGGAATTTCAGAGGTAGAAATTATTCCATCTCAAAAGAAATCTCTAAAACAGGCAGGATGAAACAGCAGCTGGAAGTATCTCTCTCTGCCTCTCTATTTAGATTTGATAAACCCAAATAATAACAACAAACTAGACAATTAAATTTTAGCATACTGAAATTAGTCAGGGTAACTCGCTAAGATTTGAAAATCTAGAAGAAACATCTAAAATAGTTACGGGGCTTTGCAGAGTGCAATGTCACCGGGACAGGAGCTACATCATGGTCTGAACATTTACAACTCCAGAACAAATACGTAATTTTAGAAATTAGTTTAATCTTGCATCCCTGAGAGGACTGACGTGTAAAGAAGATAAAATGAGTTCCTAAATTAATGTTAGAGAATCGTAACGTTTTTAGCAATTTTATTTGTGGTACAACTGAACTCAGTCCACATCTTCATTTCAATGACCAGTCTCCAAAATGAAGGAAATTCATAAAGTGAGGGCTATCTTTTTGAAGCTGGACAACTTTCTGGTTTGGTCATCTTTGGTTTTAAACATCAGGTATGAAATACTTTCAAAAGAATCCCTAAGTTGTTTTAGGGTGGACGAAATGTAGAAGATTGCTCCAGAATAGCCAGCCTGTTTAAAGAAAGGTGGAAGCTTTTTGACAAAAAAATGCATGTTTTATATAAATGTGTGTTCTCACAACGCAGACGAACTGCACCACCCCACCAGACCGCACTTCAAACCCTGCACACCTAGATGCTCAAACTCAGTGGCGGAGATCCACATAGGAATGTCTAGGAGTGCATAGAGAAAGGGTGGTGTAAGGAGACGAACACCTAAATTCTCTCTGCTGCTTTAAAAAAAAAAAAAAAGAAAATTAAAACAATGTCACAAGCAGTACCTTCCGTGTAACCAAAGCCCATTTTGAAAATTGCATCGAGTCTTCACTTGCAGTTAAGCTCAGACAAAAATGATTGCCCGTGGGCACTGCCTACCCACACACCGCAGAAGTTCACATTTAACTGAAACAGACTCTGAAATTTACTATACACTTTTATGATATCAAAATGTCTTTCTTATATGGACAAAATCTGGATGATTTGGACTCCTCCTAATAACATAAAAGCTTAATCCAGAGAGGTAACCAAAATGGAGATTACCTACTGTTAGCTCACGGAAACAGCTCACTTTTTATTTAAAATATATTTGTACATATTCATATTGAGCATGTTTCATGAAGCACATCATTTACGTCAACCTTGGTATGGATGGCTATGCTATTTGGATATTGAAATGTTATCTATATATAGCATGTTCTTCTGCTTTAGTTTTGTTTTTTCCTTTTTCAGAGGTGTTCACCCAAATATGTAAACAAATTAGTATTAAAGGAACAGCTATGCCAATCTTTGGGGTCCAGAGCATTTTGTGCTTCCATTTTCCTGTCTTTATCATGATCTTCACCTGGCCAATACACAGAATGTCTTCGAAAAAGTGGCAATAACAGATTTTTGTTGCCTTTCAAAATAACAGTAAGAAAAAATAATTACAGAATGAATATTAGCTTTTAAAAACTTAATTAGATAGTAGACGTTCATTAATTAGCAGTGAGGACTTATACTGGGGACATAAAACTGCAAAGATTTGAACGATATGTGGTCTATTTTTAGCATTCTGTAGACAAAATTTTCATGTAGTTGCTTTTGCATAAACATTATAAAACAATATTAAATTTCTCTTATCAAATAAATGAACAGAGCACTTTCAGGAACTATTACTATTATTTAGTAATTGTCAAAGGCTTATGCAGACCAATATGCTTCTGACAGCAGTATTGCTCAGAAGGCTGTGGGATACAGGCTCTCACGTAGTCACCCGAAGTTTTCTAGCTCAGTTTCAAGGGAGGTTATTAATATATTCAACAATATTTCAGTTTCTTCACATTTCTCAAGAATCTTTTTTAAAACAATTTTGAGCAGGTTTCTAAAGTTTTAAATAACCAGACATGTATTTATTTTTCTTCTAAAATACTCAAGAAACCTTTTGTGAGATAGTCCTTACTCTCATGTTAGAGTATTAAAGAGTAGCCCCAGTCTACTTCAGTCTTCCCCTACCCGATGCGCAGCTTCACAAGAAGCATGAAGGAAGCAGTCAAGATATTAGAGTTCACTGAACAATTTAGGACTTAAGTAATGTTTCTCCACACACATAGCAAAGAGTATCAAAGCTTATATCAAGCATTCTCTGGACTCTGGAAGACTCTATATTGTCTAAACACAAATGAGTTTAGAATCTTGTCTCCTGATTTTGAGCTTGATTTTCTGTACCAAACTCATAAAAGCCCCTGTTTATTTTTAGTTCTCTATAAAATACCACTTTAAAAAATAAGGTTAGAACTCTTTTTTTTTCTATTCCAAATTATTCTAGATAGTATTGTAGCTGGTTTTGACTGAAAATTAAAACTTCCCACTTGGGTCCATTGAAATAATGAAAGTGTGTTTGAACATCAGGTTCATCCAGCTCACCAAAAACTTATTTTTACTTTGAGGATAGAAACAGCTGTAATTCATCCATCCTGTTACCTAAAGTTCCTTTCATATATGAGACATTTCTATTCCCATCCTAAGTATTTGATAAATTAGAGAGCCAAAACATTTGTTAATAAGACATTTAGGTTGTTACTCTTCAAAATTTCTATTGCTGTATGTTATTGATCTTCCAGCTCTCTATTTTGTTTGATTTTGGTTTTTTTTTTTTCCCAATAACCATTCCAGATAAAGGAATTTCTGCACCAGCACACTTTGAAATCCTGCGTAAGAAACATGATGATGAGATAACATATGTTTGCCTTGTTGAGAAATTCTACCCAGAAATTATGCGGGTGACATGGACTGACGGAGAAAATAAGGAGGTAACAGACAACGTAGTGAAAGGACGTCCTTGGAAGTACCCCACAGAAGAGGGTAAATACTCAATTGGCAGCTGGCTAACTGTGCCAGCGAAGAACAAAGACAAGATCTATAACTGCAAATATGAGCATGAAAGCCAAGAGCGTTCGCTGTCGACAGCAGGTATATGTCACATATTAAAAATTTCTTTCTACGTCTTATTACAGACAGCCCTTTTTCTTTGTGACAAAATGGCAGAAATAATGCTTTCTATTACCGCTCCTGAAAACATCTGTGTTCCACCGCACAACATTGCACAGCCAGAGAAACGACCAAAGTTTTCCCAGGAAAAGCAACCCAGCCTGTGCTATGGTCCCCAGGTGAACGTCCCTTTACAACAGGAAAAGACCAGTTCTTGAACCTAATCAGGAGTAAACTAGCACAGCTTCAAAAGGTCTGCACTGAGCCACGCTGGCTACTTTCCAGCATACAAAAGTTTCTGAAAACAGTATTACCTCTCTCTTACCCACGGCTTACAGGTGCAAGTCCCTCTGACACCCACTGACATCAGTCACAGCTATAAAAAACTAAGGAGTTAAAACCAGGGTTGTTGGGGATGTAGAGCAAAGCTTAAATGTATTATGTACACTTAGTCCCGCAATAGTGAGGTAATAACCAGGTATGATAATAAAAGATACCTCATTTAATTGCGGATAGATTGATTATGCAAAGCAAAGTCTGAAAGACAATGTCATTTTAAGGGCAAAAAGTAACCTATAATCAATGTAAATTGTTTAAATCATGGTAATATCTTTAAGAAAAGCTGCCTAAATTAGTTTGGGTTAATCTTTTCTCAGTACCTACCTCTGTTCAAGTTACTATAAATTAATGTAACTCCAGTAAGCGAAAGCAAGGCCGTAAATAACTATTACATTGCAACCTTCAAAATATATTCTGACAAAAATATGCTTCAAGTTTATTTAGATGGAGGATATATTTAGGGATGCAATATGGATGTCTTTAAGCCCATATATCAATGCATACAAACACCTTAATCAAGAACAAATTTGCTGCTTCAAGCATGAAGAGGGTTTATTCTAGAGAACACCACGACCGAAATAGCAAATTCCCAGCAGAGTAACCTTAGATCACACTTTCCTCAAGATCCTTCTTTAGCGTTGAGCAGCCATTAAGTAGTAGCCTAATTGAGGTCCCTTCTGATGTAAATTATTCTGCGTTTCTAATAACAGTAGTTTATAAAGGCAAACAGACTCCGGTTACTCCAGTGACAAGATCAGGTGGCCAAATTGACTGCAGCTCCAAATAAGAGAGACCCTGCCAAGGAACAGTCTAATGGACATATTTTTGTAAGGGCAAAGGCAAACTTCCCACTTACGGCAACAAGCACCCTGTCAATTCTCTAGGAGCATTCCCCCCATTCAAACTCTCACTGCAAACGAATCCTACCTGTGAACATCTGCTATGCAGCCAGATCTTCATTTTTTTTTTTTTTACGTTATTTAATATAAACTTCCCATTTTACTGTTGCTATACTGCCTCTCTCTTTTTTTTTTTTTTTTTTTTTCTTCTTCCCCTATTTCTCAATACATGTTTGTTAAAATTAATTAAAAGCCTAACTGGGGCATTTAATCTCTCTTTCCAGTAGAACTTGCTCGGAAACAGGAGTGCAGCAGATATCCTGGAAGCAGCTCAGGTTTTAACAGAGGTAATTAAAATGTATTAAAATGTCAGACAGCGCTGCGCCTCCTGCAAGAGTTAGATATGGCTACACATACATCAGGGAAGTGATCTTTCTAAATAGCATACAGGAAATCTTTCAAGTCTGGCATCTTTAATTTAAAAATGCTTCAGTGTTACTCTGAATTAACTTCTGTTGTGGATTATAAGAAGGGGCTCCCTTGCCTTTATTATGTAGCTTTATTAGAAGCTTTCTTAGGATGCTGCAGATGCCATTCGGGCTACTAGAATATTAGCCTGCATTAAGCGCCACTTTTTAAAAATACCTGAAGTAGTTAAATGCTGAACACTTCAGATGATGCTCCATCAGACTCTGAATTGCCCAGCACTTCAAACAAAGTAATTTTCTTTTAGCTTGAATAGGGATTCAGGAAGAATCATGAGCACTTACGTTCAAAAAAATACATCACAAAAGGATTTGAGCAAACATGATGCTACTGGTAATTGATGCGGGAAACACGAGAATGAGGTTCTTGCCTTTGCAGGGAGTAACAACCCAGCAGCCTAGTCCTAAGAACCCGCTCAGTCTAGAACTTATTAGCAGTGTAAACCCACTCAGCGAACAGCCAGACGTTGTGTTTATGCACTGTAATTGCAGCAGGAAACAGACTACACAGTCCCAGTTCTACCTGTCTTTTAGGAGGCTGTACCATATTGATACTAAACGAGACTTTTCTGCCTTATGTTTGTTTACAGATCACTTAGTGCACAGGGCAGCGTATTTAGTGTACATCGTCCTTCTTCTGAAGAGCTCCGTGTACTACTTCACCATACTCTTCTTCATCTACAGGATGTGGGCTCCAACCAAGCACCAAGGAAAGAGAGCATAAACGCTGCTTTAGGAAAGGCTTACAAAATCATCTTCAAGTCGCTCTGCTATATACTTATCCGTATAGATTCCCTTGCTCTCAGTGTTAGATGTAACAATAACGAGAAAAAAAAAATATCCAAAAATAATTTCCTGGAATTACCACATAGGGCTTGTTTGGCTTTACTGCTAGCGTTTTTATATCATCCTGGGTTTCCTAATTTTTCTGAGTATTGGACTGAGGTGGGCAATAGGAGCAAGTTTCCATACCTTGGATTTTAATCCCAAATCCATATGGCAAAATGAGGAAGGTACTCAGAGTGAAAGTAGTTATGCACGCGGTTTAGAAGTTTGACATATAAAGCTTTTGGCATATAAAGCACAGATGCGTTTTATCATTGCACTTAAGGCTTAAATAAAAGAATTCCTGTGCTGTAAGTGCACAGGTATTTGTTCATTTTCACTTTCAATGATTTATTGCAACTCTCACGTATCAGGACTTAAATATTCTGAAGTGACGCATGCTTTGAGTCAATTCAACATGATTTAATGAAGTGAACATAATATTTTTGAACTAAGTTAGATGAGGATAAAAGCGATTCTAAGGCACAAAGGTACAGAAATGGAGGAAATCCACCTGGCCCCACTGTGCCACAGACTGAAAATCTGCACGTTGTGTTTTTAAAGAAAGAAAGAAAACAATTGCAATGACCGTGATCAACAAGTTATTTAGAGATACCTTTTTAAGGTGAGCAAAACCTGAAGCTTCAATAGAGAAAGTGTTTTCACATTAGAGGAAAAATCCTCAGATGTTGGACTTCAAACTCTTCATCTCCAAGTTCCACAAACCAATTCCTTTCAGACTTCCCTGAGAAACTCTGAAATAGACATATTGGGATAAAACCTTTGCTTATTTTGGGGCAAAACACTGTTTGGAGATAAGTGCCAGTCACATTTATACTCTCTGTAATGATCTAGAGGGTAATAAAAGCTTTCCTCCGCCCGTGTTTGTGAGGCCTGTGTTTGTTCTCCAGCATTTCCACAGCACTTACCAGGAAAATCGGTCTCATTTCTCTGTTTGTATAAACTCAGGAAGTCAAAGATCTTTCAAACCGTCAGTTTTCTGCTTTTTCAATGTACTAAACAGGACTGCTTTTACACTGAACAAGAAGAGCTAGCTCATCACATCTCTTCTGTCAAAAAGCTAAGGCAAGCCGGGGGAAATGAAGTGCTGTTACAAAGGGACTGCCTTCCAGGGCTCACACCATGGCAAGGGAAGGAGAACCTAAGCGAGCCTCAGTTCTGACAGCCACAGCTGTTTTACTAACAGCCTATCTTACAAGCTATTTCAGAATCTGCATATTGAAGCCAATGTAACTAATCATTGCCTTCGATGTCATATCACTCTCCATGCCAAGAAAGAGCTGATGTCTAGGCTTTAGTCTAACTCTCTTTGAGAAACAGCTGACATCCCATCCTGTTATTTGCTAGTGCTTGGTTCCAATCCAAGGGGAATAAAATAGCTGCAAAGGTTATTTCTGGAATGCAGTTACTGTAGATTTTGGGAGCATCGCTGATATTATTGTCCCGGTCCCTTTATCCCTGCTAGAAAAATGTTTGATTGTATTAATGAACCAAGATCTCTTTCACCAAAATGATCTCCCAAACAACTTGTTGAGCCTCATACAAATGCAGCACAGGAAATGAGAGAGAAAACACAGTTTTTTAAGTTTTATGCACAAAAAAAAAACCCCAAAACAAAAAAAAACCAAAAAAACAAACAAACAAACAAAAACCACCCACAAAAAAAAAAGCCAAAACACATAACAAAAAAACCCCAACTTTGCCTGCATACAACCCTAAACCATGGCAACCATAGCTATCACATCACAGTTTCTGGAATTTCTCAAGTACATGGTTGTAGATTTTGCATTTGCAACAGCTCACATGTCCCTGAAGTTCATGCATACAGACATACACTGTTCATAGTCAATTTTTAATTTGTATTTATTAAGCCTGAATAAGAGGTCAAGGGGATTTTTAAAGCTTCTAAGTGCTGGGGCACTCGTTTGCAGGGAGGTTTAGTTATTTAGTGGAAAAACCCTGTAACCTGAACCAGTCACAACTGGTTCAGAGGAGGTGGGCTGCGATGAGAATGGGTGATAAGCTGAGGACAGTTAGACCACAGCCGTCCTGCCTTTTACCACAGCAGGCTTCTAAACCATTTCCTTCTAATGGAAATACAAAGTGATGAAAACCACACGCCTGAGTCACATGTAAATAACCCAGTGGAAGTCACTGTTTGCCACGCATGTTGATCTAACTACATGCCTGTGATACGTGCACGCAGGGGCTACAGCTACCACAAAAACATGGGTGCTGCAGGACGTCTGCAGGGCTTGCAGTTGTTTTTATCATGAGACCACACCAGAGTTAGAGGTTTCCTATTAAGGGTAAACTTCTGCTGTCAGGACTTTGTGAAGCTCATGCTAGTAGAAGTTAGAAATCACTGAAAATCAGTTGTGGTAAGATGCGTACTTAAGAAGACATACCTTTCAAGTGTTAACAGTTTCTCTGCTCCTGTTACAGAGTTGCAGAATTAATGCAAATATTACAAAAATATTACAGTCAATCTGGTGCTTCTAAGCAAAAAAAAAAAAAAAGACAGAACAGGATGAACTTTGGATATGGAAGTCCAAAGGAGTAATCAGCACAAATTAATTAATCTGTGGAAAGGGAGTTGCAATGTATTCTTTTCCTGGCTAGAACAATTTTGTGCCCTATGCAGTACAACTTACGTGCTTGAGAATATTCACTTCTCAACCTCCCAAACAACCTGCAAGAAGAGGTAATATATGAAACTACCTGTGGATTCCTCCCACATATAGTTGTAAATGAGAAGGATCTTCATAAAGGTTAGAGCAGTCTACCAACAGCTACCTTCTGTTAATGCACAGTACAAACACTAATAAATTTTAAGAGATATTCAAACTGTGGACTATTCGCTTTGAGATTTTGAAATTGGTGAGGCACCAGCTCACACTTAGAAAGTGCTGAGGAACTAAGTCTCAGAGGAATAGTTTGAGAATTCATTCCTCTGCGTCTATAGATACTTACAGGAAAATAGATCTAATGACAATTAGCAACAAGTAATTGACAAGTTTTACCTAGTGAGTCCAAACAATCCTTAAATATAGTTCCACTATAGAAAAGTTCTTCTTCATTGTAGTCTCTTGATAAGGTATACGAGATGGCACTTCCCAGTAATTACCAAGTTCTTGGAAGATTAACCTCAGGAACTCCTGAATACATTTTGGACAAGTATTTTCATACCACGTGGGAGCAACCTAGTACATGTATGTCAAGAAGATACATCTTTGTGAGATGTTACAGCACGTGGGAACCATTCCCTGTGTTTTCTAATGAACAAACTTTCCTGTCAGCAGCTCCACCTACCAGCAAGTCAGCCACAGCCTCTGTTGCTGGTTTCCAAATCCCAACAACTTCCCCCAGAGATTTTCTTTAGCAGTAGTCAGGATGAATGAAGATGAGAGTCAAGTCAATAGATAAAGAAAATGGGGAGGCTCTAAAGATAGGGCCACGCACTGTTCACAGCACTAGAAGATTTCAAATCAGAAGCTTCAGCCTCTCAAGAAGGTATCATTCCTCCTCCATCTGGAGCTTTGCCATTTGTGGCAAAGTGAATGCATGGGGTGAGATAAGCCTGAAAATAAATGAAGTGTTTCCCCAAATGTGGAAATCATGTTCATATTCGACCAAAGTGCACTACAGAAAGATACAGGTCTCTGCTGTGACAGAGTGCTCAAAGACCCCCAAGAAAAAGGTGGTCACAGGGCTACGTGTCCAGAGACAGCTCCTGCAGGAGGCAGGAAGGTGGCTTGAAGGATTAGTCACTTTAGGGAGACTCTTCCTTTCCTTTTCTGGAACAGTATAACTGCTGAGCATTTTGAGGCTCAAACTGCAAAATAAAATGGGGAATAAACTGTTTCCAGGCTCATTTTGTACATGCTACTAGCAGAATGATTACTTAGCAATGAAGAATTCGTATCTAATTTTCATTCCCAGAGTGACACACAGTCTTTCAAAACTTTCTGAATCTTCAAGTTTGACTTATACCCACAGCAAAAGGCTGAACCTCCTCTTAAAAAAAAATTAACAGCTTATGTTCTGCAATTATAATCTGCTTTTTTGGTGAAATCACTATTTACATCAACATTCCTCCATCCACCAGCAACCAAAACCAGATCACTGAGCCTCTATTATGTTTAAAATACATTTTTCCTTTGCAATATGAGTGTGTTTTTAGTCCACAGTACTCTCGGGGATCACACCATTGCATAAAGTTTCAAGAATTTCCACACAAGAAAGATGGTACCCACACAAGAAAGAGCCCCAGCAGCCTGCCCAGTAAGCAGAGTATTTCATTTGTGACCTGTATTCCTGTAACCCAAATTTTCCTCCTCCTGTGACAAAAACAGACCTTGATTTGCAGTGCACTGCTACAGCACAGCATCATATTCTTCGCTGTCACAATACTTCATCACCTCTAGAAGGAGCTGCAAGTCACTTAAGACACTGCAAAGTTTCTTAACTGCTTTATCGAGTTCTAACTTCTCTCGAGAAAACTTTTCACATCTGTCTTGAATACAGTCCAGTTCCTAGCAGGTACAGAGCATAGCTGCTCACCTTCACATAAGCTTTCAAAATAAATGCTAGCAAACTCCTTAATGCAAGGAAAGGCACACAAGATGCGTGCGTGGGTTTACAAAGGCCATGAAAGGTTAGGAGTGCTTCTAATCCAAGACTGGCTATCCTCTATCTGCTGCCCTCTAATTCTGGGGAAAAAAATTCCTCTTCCTTCAGAAAGCTTTGGGAAAGGCTGATGTCTGAGCTCTGACACACTCTTTTAGACAAGCTCAAGTGCAGAGTACCAGCCAGCCAGCACTTCCACTCTGAAGAGGATTTCTGAAACAGAAGTCTGTCAGGAAGAAAAATCCCTTCTTCAGCAAAGTATTTTCCAGCCTAGCTCATCATAATGAAATGCCAGGTCAGAAAACAAGGGGCTGCTGGGTTTCAGAAGCTAGGCAGCCATCATCTCCAACACTGTAGAAGGAGGGACAGCACAGACTTCTGGCAGATTAGGTCTCCACAGGACACAGGGGCAATAGTTCTGTTTTTCATGCCACCCAACACCATTAAGAGTGGGAAGTCCCAGCCTTGGTGAACCATCAAGGTGAACATCATTAAGACATGTGACACGGCTGTCAAAGAAAAACACTGAGAAACTGTTAAAGTAGCAATTAAGCAGTGGAAAAAAACCCCATAGAATCAAAATCATAGAATCATTTTGGTTAGAAGAGACCTTTAAGATCAAGTCCAACTGTTAATCCAGCCCTACCAAGTCACCACTAAATCATGTCCCTCAGCTCCATATCTATACATCTTTGAAATATCTCCATAGGTGGGGACTCCACCATTTCCCTGGGCAGCTTGTTCCAGGGCTTTACAACCCTTTTGGTGAAGAAATTTTCCCCAATATCCAATCTAACCATCCCCCAGTGCAAGCTGAGGCTGTTTCCTCTTGTCCTATTGCTTATTACTTGGGAGAAGAGAGAGACCCCCACCTTGCTACTACCTCTTTTCAGGGAGTTGTAAAGAGTGAGAAGGCCTTCCTGCCTTCTTTTCTCCAGGCTAAACAACTCCAGCTCCCTCAGCCACTCTTCATGAGACTTGTGCTCTAGACCCCCTACCAGCTTCATTCTCCTTCTTTGGATAGGCTCCAGCACCTCAATATCCCTCCGTAGTGAGGGGGCCATCTTTATAATACAAGATGGCAAAGAGCACCTTTAGCGTTCGGTGGTTGCTTCAAAGATAAGAAAGCCAAACCTTCCCGACTGCTACACACCAGTCACTTCCACCCAAAGGAGGAAAATCTAATCACATATAATCACCTCTACAGACAGGACCATAAACACAGCTAGGGGCAGGACCACAGAGGATGTGCAATGTTATACCAATGGCTGCTGCACGTTTGAAAGGTGCCTTGTCACAGCAGCAAGCAGAAGCCCAGATCCCCTCCTCTCACTGCACATTTCCTTTTGTACTACGTCCCCAGCAGCCATTTCCACCACACGTGCACCAAGCACAGAAGTGTCGAGGCCAGCTGCTCCTTCCTGCAGCATGGGCTTTGCTTCAATTCACCCCACGGCCAATTCCAGGACTGTTCCTGCCACAGAGCTCTGTGGAAAAATGTCACCTGGTTACCCTAAGACACCCCATCCCAATGAGTTCGGTGGGGATTGCTCTGGGTTAATCTGTGGTTTATTCAACACTCAGAAATCAGAAATTTGAGTCCACAAAGCACAGCCTTGGAGTGTAAGAGCAACTCAGAGGAATGTTTCCACCAAAAGGAGTTCTGGCCAATAGAACACCTATGGAAGCTGCCGTGAAACAACACTCTCACCTAGCTTTTCCCTCTGCACCTCTAGGCAGAGCAGCCCGTGCAGGTCCAGCTCTCCCCTCTCTTCCCAAGCTTGACAACAGCATTAGAGAAAACCAAACCACAAAACGATCTATAAACAAGAGAAAATGTGAAAGGCTTCCTTTGCCAATAGGCAAGGGACTGAAGCAGACAGTGACGGGAGAGAGAAGCTGTTCGCTGAATTCTTTTGTACTAATATCACTAGTTCTTGAAAAAGTGAGAGCTTATTGCCTGTGTTTAAGTATACCCCCGATACATGCACTAGACACCAGAAGAACACTCATAGTGCTCCAGCGCTCCGCCAGATGAAAGACGGACACCTACCCTTCAATTCTTTTCAATACCCTAACTTTGAGCTCTTTAGAGCTCCAAGGAAGAGGACAGCTCTGCCCACCTTCATCTTGATCTTCCAGAAGTTTACTCCGGATGCTGTCTTCATGAAAACGTCCCCCCTGACAACCAGCAGATGGCTCAAGAGCTTCCCGTGTTCGAAGAGCTTTCATTGCCACTTCAGCATGCGCTGAAGAGAATGCAAGCCAGCATAGCTCTTTGAAAGACAATGTCTACAACTGGGCTGGACATGAACTCGCTCCCAGCTGGACCTCTTGCCACACATCTTGCATTCGAGATCATGTAAGTATTTAATTTAATCCTCCTCCTGGTTTAATTAGTAATTAAGACCATAAAACCAGCAGCCGTTCCCGGTCATAGGGAAGCGCTGTTTATTTGAGCTCTCTCAAACGACATCTCCTGCCTTTGCCTTATCTGTTCCACCTCCCGAAACGCAGCCGCAACACAGCCTGCCTTCCTTTTTAAAGCAAGGGTAGCTACCGTGTGTCTCAAGTTATTCATAGCTCTTCTTCAGTGACTTTTTACAGGCGACGCTGAGAATAAATCCTACAATTGTGCCGGTGTAATGGAGAATTTTTTTTTCTATACATAATTTAAAGAAGCGTGCTTGACGTGTGAGGCTGCCTTTCCTGCAACCAGTGTGCCCATTTCACAGCTAGGGATGCAGTTCTGTTTCTCACAGGATAGTGCTTCTGGGAGCTTCCCTGTTCACTCACTAGCACTTTTAAAAACTCTTTCAGTCTGTTTGCAAACACATTATACTGAAGACACAAGCATTTTATTTTAGTGAAGTGCTGCCTTACATCACCCTTGATGTCTGAAGACTTTCTTCACGACTGGTTACAGTGCACATGTGAAGTTTTATTAGCTATGGTGCAAAATCCCTCAGAACGTGGTGAACTGCATATTTGGAAACATGAAAACTATGCAGGCAGTTCAGCTAAGGAAATGTCAGGCTGAAAAAGCTTCTCTCTCTCCCCCAGTACTACTTTACTAGAAAGTGGTGTAACGAAATGAGGGGCTAAAGAGTTTAATCTTTTTTAATATCAAGTTTAAGAAACTCAGGTGAGACAAGAGGAACAAGTTCCAAAAAACCACAATTTCATGGATCTCCTAACCTCCTAATTTTCATGGATTTACTAACCTAACGTTAGTAAACCTTGCCTTACTTGGGAGCCTGACAAATACTCCACACAAGTAATTGCAGTCTCATAAGCAGTATATGAAAAAGAATCCGACTGGTTATTTTATGCTACATTGATCTGATTCATCCCGGACATAAGAACCCAAAATATCTTTGAGAATGTCATTGGACTATTAGACTTGCATATAAGTGGCTTTAACAGGATGAGGTTTTGATGTACACTCTAATACACCTCATATCCTACTCTTCACCGAGACATACTTTAATTCTCCCAGGACAGAGATGACTCCTATATAAAACACCATACAGTGTGAAAGTGAATACACATACACACATGTTCCTGCTTTCATGGCATCCCAGATGTAACTCTACAGAGGTGAATGTGGGCCAAAAGAACCCTCGTCATTTGGTATTTTCTAGTTATAATTCATATAATACTTTCATGAAGACCAAAATACACTGTTTCGTTCCTGATACTTGCAGATGCTCCACAGGTAAAGTTTAGGAGGTACCTGAGTTTAGAAGCCTTCCTATGCTTCAGGCAGGCTTCATACAAAGCTAGCTTTCTAGCCACAGAAGAGAGCCACTACAGGCTGGAGTACTAAGGTGATAAAAAGCACCTGGAGGGAAGAGCTCACACTGCTTACATCCTTCTGAGACCACAGAAGGGAACAGCAACACCAAGCTTACACTCCTATACTAATTTTTTTTGGTTGTAAATGTCCAAATTCCAGTCCACACAGATTCCTGAGAGCAGAAATTGGGTGCTTTTCTCCAGCCAGTAAAGAACCCCTAAGTAGAGGACCCACTGAAGGGACAACAGAGATTAATGCAACACCTCCAGAGGGTGCAGTTAAGCCACGGGATGCTGAAAGGGAAGATACAGAAGAAATGGTGCGTAAAAGGAGGTGTGAAGTACCTGTGGTCTCGCTCTATCCCCCTGGCAGTTGCAGAGCCTGGTCTAGCGCACAGCTGAGGGAAGCGGTTCAGTTGTATCTCACAGACAGTTCGCTGTTCTGGAAACAATACTGGGACACATCTTGCAGTTGCTTGCTTGGGTACAGTCAGGATTTAATATGAGAGCAACTTACACGGGAGCTGGAGAAGAGCCTCACGCTTCAACTCTAAATTTACATGTCTCAGCTCTCTGCACTTTTTTTCCTAAGTATACAGCAAAGAGGTGAGGTGAGTCTCAGCTGATGAAATAGATCCTGCGGTATATTTGGATCTTTAGTGGGGTTTTTTTACTGAATAAGAAAAATGAACAAAGTATCTGGGCTATAGAACTAATCTCTGTAGCTGATCAAAGGAAAACCTCTGACTGTGAGACTTTAGCCAGGGAAGAAACCTTACCTATGTTTTCTTTTACACTCCAGGTCAGACTCAGCCCTTCTGTATAATGACCGGTCTGTGCTTGAAAACCACCACGTCAGTGCAGAGTATCATCTTCTGCAAGATGATGAAGAGATGAATATTTTATCTAAGCTCTCAAAGGACAACTGGAGGTAAAAATGAGCACAGTGGCTGCCTGGGTCCACAGACATTATTATTATTACCTAGTTATTACCTTGTCTGAATGGCAGTGTGCTGTATATTACATAGTAGTATTTCTATTGCCAGAAGAAAAAGAGCTTTAAAAGGGGTTTGTCTTGCTTATTTCTGCTTTCAGTTTTCAGCTCTGGTAGTCAGGCTGGACTTTGTGACAATGGGTTAGAACAAACAAATTGGCTCCCATCTGATTTCTAAGTCTCCCAGAGATGCCCTTTGTGCACATCCACTTGTAAGCGGGTGTGGAACCAGTCTGCTGCTGGTTCATGCTCAAGCATGCACAGAACCTTTAGCTACTTCGACATTCCCTGCCCAGAAATCATAAATGGGACTTAATGCAAAAAAGAATCCAGTCCAAGGAGCATAAATCAGTGTACCGGGTACCCCAAGGTGATGTAAGAAGCTGTAATTTAAAATAAGCCTCGTGCAAGGTGTGATTGATGTGCCAAAATCAGCCCCTGCTGTGCTTTCTAACAGCAGACAGGTCACCCTGGTGAGGACTAGATTCCGGTTTTATGGGGTTTTTTGAACTCCAAGTGGTGGCACTTCAAAAATAGCCCTGTGTAGTGGACAGGAAGATTCCTGCTCCCTGGCCCCTCTCAGGGGAAGGGAAGCATCTTGTGGGATCTTAGGTGATGCGCAGTGCCTCCTGCATACACTTAAATATGGGGCAGTGCTGGGCAGGCAGTTCAGCTTATTGCAGTAGGAACATGGGGAGATCTCCTCCAGGGCCTGGCTTCTAGCAGGCCGGTCAGCGAAGGCTCTGCTGGCTGAGCTGTTCAGCCTGAATTTTCTGTGTACGTCAGCTAGTGGACAGTGATGAGATCCTACAGCTGAACACCAGGGACAGAACTCAGGCACTTAGGTGGCTGATTTCGCTAGATGTGAGTGTTGTGGAGGAGGGGCTTGAGAAGTTCTATTCCTCAACACAGAAAATGGTCTCGTGGTTGGCAGCAAGCAGGAACTTAAATAAAACCCAACCTGCATTGAGGTGTTAAAAATGTAATTGATTTTTTTAGCTACAGCTGGTAACGCCTTGTCAAATATTGGCAGCAAATCACAGCTTCTTTTTATGTTGGCTGGGGAAACACAAGGAACTAACTGCTGAGAAACAGCAGCCTTAGAGCCCCTGTCTGCAGGGAACAGCAGAGCAGCCGGCCGAGGACATTCACTGCACAGACACTGTCTGCAGGAAAAGGGGCTGCTTTGGAGCTTGGAACTGCTTTTGCTTGACTCAAAGCTAACTGGAGCTACTCTGCCTCTCAGACCACTCATGCTGGCACTACAATATGCTTCCACCCAAGGTTCCAAAGATTAACCCATCTCCAAGAAATCCTGTAACTGCCTGAGCAAAACGACTGACTGGTTTGGATTGCTTGTTTGTTCTCCCTCAAGTAACACACTATTATTTTGTAGCTGTTGATCAAGCAGCAGCTGCAGACTAAAGGCCATTATCTGGATGTGCTCTAATTCCAAAGAGTTCAGAACTTATTCTTCTGCAAAGATTTTACTCTGTCCTGCGGGTAGCTCAGTTAAAAGAAAACAGAAAACATCTGGGTTTGGTCAGTAAAGTGTCCATTTAATAAACTCCTTAGCCATGTTTCCCACCTCTTCCTCCCACCCTAAAATTTCAATTCACATGTAAGCAGCAGATGGCATGTAACTCGATGGTGTACAACAGAAGTTTTAAAATCTGCACTCTTAATACTAAGAGTATCAGGGGCTAGTATTTGACAAAGTTACCTATAACTCAGATGTGCCCATGCAAAAAAAAAAAAAGCACATTTTTATATACAGTCCCTATTTTTTTCTTATAAATTTAAATATTTTACAAAAATGTATTTTCAAAATGTATAAAGTTTAGTGAATACCCCAAATGTATCTTAAAATAAAATGTTATCTGATTTCAAAGGTTATTTCAACAATGAAGTCTAAATTGCACCAGATAAAAGGCACTTGTGCTGTGTGATGTCTTGAGCAAGTATATGTTAGTTTATAATACAGTAATACAGTGTCTTCTTGAATTCATGCAGTTGTCTCTGAGCATCAAGCATCATTAAAGCAGCCAAAGAGAGATGGTGAGTAAACTTGATTCCACAGTTGTAAAAACATTTTCTATCGCTAAGTTGAATGTACGGCTTCGTGCTCCAGCTCTGACTCTAGAATCAAACGCTACAGAAAAATTGCTGTCATTCACATGGGAATTCAAACTACGTTTCATTCTCTCATAAGTTACAAAAGGAAGGATGCCGTTATTAAACTAAACCACCAAATGAACAGCTCAGTGTTCAAATAGTTTGTGCCAATGAAAAGTCTGTATTTAAAAACAAGCTAGGGGCTAGTTATTCAAGGAGCAGTGCATCGTGTTTTCAATTTCCACTTCACTGTTGAGATAAAATCGCAGTCCTGTTTGCCTTCATCTTCTCCAGCCTCTTCATTAAGTGGCTATTGGTCATCTCCATCTCTTCTATCTTATCGAGTGCTGTTCTTAACTAAAAAATGAAAGCAAAAAAGTTATGATCAACTTGTAAGTTTACGTGGGCTTTCTGCTGTTCTTAAGCTTTGACAGAATAAATTAAAGTAGGAATACAAGTATTGCATGTTTTGTAAGAGTGCCATGTAAATTAAGACACAACACTTTCATTATTGCGGTCAGATGAACTGGAATTCAGCTATTTAAAAAAAAAAAAAAAAAAGACTTGGGAAGCAACTGAAACGTGAAACATGTACTCGTTCCAGAAGAACTAGGTGCCTCCAACTTCTGATTACATGCTATTTAAAGGTAGAATCCTCCCCACCACTGTTGCTTGCCAATAGATCTATATTCCTGTGGGTAGCAGGCACTGCGCCAGTCACGCAGCAGCCCTTCAGTAAGCACCAGCAACAGCTCAGTTAAATACAGCCTCTTACCAGCTCCCTGCGAGGCGCGGGCTGGAAACTTCCCAGGCTGGCACTCGAGGGGGAGCATTTGGTTCCCCAGTAACTTTTATGGATCAGTTTAAAAGAGTAAAAGTTACCACATTTAGAAGAAAACAGAACGTCAGATCCTTCCTTTCAACGAAGTACTGCACTGAATTGTAATTAGTGTCACTTTTGTACGAGCTACAGTCATCTTCTGAATGCAACACTGATAGACAGCTCCTCAAAAAAGTCACTTAAAAACTCTAACTGAAGGTTACAAACAAAACAGAGCTGGGAGGCAAAAGACAGAGCAGTTCGAGCCTGAACTGCTGAAAAGGAAATCACATCAATTACCTCTCGCTGAAGCTTCCTCTTTTCAGCTTTGAGTTCATCTTCTACTTTTTCTGCATTTTCTGCTGCATTTTTATACCTTGCAACCTGCCCCTCAAGTCGTCCAATCTGCAAACCCAAACAAGGCAAAAGGATTGATTACTCAGGTGTTCTGCCTGCACTCACCTGCCACCAGCTGTTCTTGCCTTTCTGAAAAGCCACCACAACACAAAGCATCCTGTGAACTATCCACAATGTCTCTCTCTCTGGAAAGCAGAGGTTTAACTGTGCTAGCAGCAGCCGTAATTGCAATGAGAGCATTTGAAAGAACTAAAGAAACAGTAAAATAAATAATGTGCAGAAACTTGGAGTCCCCTCCACTACCTGTCCATCCCCAGTGAAGGTCACAGGAAACAGTAGAGAATGGAACTTAGCATAGGACACAGCTGAGAAGATACAGAAGGCTGAATTATCAAATAGAGAAAGAAGAGTTGGAGAAAGAAAAATCAAGGATTGGAGAACACGTGGGATTAAAAACTGAAAAGCTGAAAAGCAGAGACCATATGAAAAGAAGCAAAGTAGAAAAAAAGACTAACTGTTGTCAGGACATGATGCAACAGATCTTGAGCTGAAGCACAGAGTTCAGCAGTAAAGAGGGAGCTTGAGTCAAATCCTAGTTGCATCCTGCAGGCATTAAAGTCCACTCGCTGGATTGTTATATTTATAGCTCCCTGCAACACCTGGATCCATAAGATGGGCCAGTAGCCTGTTGTTGTACTGAGAGAACAACTGTGCATCTCTGATTCAAATTATAATCCTTCATGTGATTTTTTGGTGATCTACAGAGATGCTGAACTGTAGTAAGATGTTACTGACTTATAATCGGGAAGTGTAAGTAAATCATGGTGATATATATATGTATAGCTATAAAAACAAACTCTTGAATTTCAGAGAATAAACTAGGTACCTTCCACAGTCTATACAACTTTCGTACAAATAATTAAGTTATATAAACTGTTTTTCTTGAAGTAATAGCTTCAGTTCCTCTTTACATTTTGCTGTACATACACATTTTAGCAAATGAACTACAGCTTACTTGATGGTTAGACTACACACAGGTAGTGAATTGCAGGAAATATGAAAAAAACAGCAATGCAGTGCCATTCTATGCAAAATAAAAACCAAACAGTAAATGAAGGGATGAAATATGTTTTCATAGTTTTTGTTGAAGAAAGTATTGTAGAAGTGTGCAGAGCGAGTGCAATGATAACAGTAAATACAAAGAAACACACACTTACATTTTGTTCCAAGGTAGTTATGTCCTGTTCAGCTTTTGAAAGCTTAAATTTGTATTCACTGATTTGCCTGTTGGCATCTCCTAGACAAAAATTGACATGAATGTATTACTCAAAGCAACTCTCCAAACTGGCAATTTCCCTTTTAATTAAAATTTGTTAAAAAAAGACTATTTAATTGAGAAGCCCATACACAGGATTACAAAGAAGTAAATGGTCTTTCGGAAATCTTTTTTGAGAGTATGAACAGGAACTAATTTTCCTCTTATTTAGAGAACACAACCACTGTCACTGTAGCAGCGTGCATTAAATCTCCGATGTATAAGTGAGATACCTTTTAAAACACACATTTAGATTGGCAAACTCATCTCTCCAAAGACAGAACCAACAAAATCACCACCACACACTGCAAAATGGGTCAAATCAGAACATACATAATACCAGCAGCATTTAGCATAGACATCTCTAACAGCATTTGAATGATAAGGAGCACGAGGCTTGAACCTGCCTGACAAACTCCAAGGAGCTTTGCAAATTACTGTGGTGTTACATTTTAGCCCTTACATTGCCAGTGCTCTTTTCATGCTCACTGCCACAAGTGTATTAAAGGACAATCATTTAATACAGTAGTTTTCAGCTGAAGAAATAGCTTGCATTGATATGGAAATTAGCTTAGTGACTCTATGAAGCAACACTGAATATTGTGTTAAAATTTAATAATTTTTCATGTTTTGCTTCAGAGAACAGCAATCTTTTAGGTTAAGTTTCTGTATCAGAGATTCAGCAAAATAAAAATATCAGGTGGGATATAACAAAATATCTGAAGTGAAATTCCATCATTTAAAACTGAAATTGTTCAAGTAGTGGCACTCCAGGCAAGGTAATCAAGTAAAAAGAGAACCTCCCAGAACATTGCTATTCAGCACAAAGGAGGCAGATTTTTAAGCTATTCTACAGTGAGAAATTTCCTGAGAGGAGATATACCAACAAAAAACTTCTTGCTCAATATATTCCCTCACAATACTAGTACTGCACAACAATATAGGAAGAGGCATTGGAAGAGTCTGTTTTGTCTCCCCAGTAAGAAAACCTCTGAGCAGTAACCATATACCCACTCTGCATTTCAATTAGCTGCAGGTCAGAACCGTTCTCTAAGCCTATGATATCTGGGTTCATGCCATCACTTTTAGAATACTTCTGTCGTTCTTCTTCCAACTGCATCTTCAGTCTTCTGACCTGAAAAAGAAGTGTTCTTTTGTGAAAAACAGCCTCCCACAAGTTCAGTAGTTGTGTATCTACAGGTTTGATGAGAACAAGGCAGAGGAGTCTGGAGATGCCACCAGCTGGGATGGTTCTGTAAGAGGGAGCAGCAAAGCCATGCAGGACAGGCAGGGAAGTCAGTCCCTGAGGCCTGTGGCCTCAGCTCCCCATCCCCATCACAGGGCAAGTGCCTCCACCATGTCTACACACAGTCCAAACCCACCAGTTTGGTCAGCACTGCAGGGATCCCCGTGCAATGCAGGGGCACCCAGTGACTCCACCAGAGCTGCCTTTCCAGAGGAGGTGGTGGCATTACACTCTGTTTAGGCACTTCTGCAGCACACCTTTTACACAACAAACACGCCAGAAGATAATGAACGGTATCTTGGCAAGTTTACAGAAAGAATGATCCACAGATTTTTTTTTTTTTTGGGTCCTCTCTTGTACTCCACCTGGAAGCAACAGCCCTAAGCAAGTCTGTAGTGCACATTAAACGGTTCCATTTTATGCTACAGCAGCTGTCTCAGGAATTTTCAGCAGTCAGGGAACAGATTCTTCAGCTATGCCCTCAATGTCTGGAGTTTACAAAAGAAGTGGGAACTACTTTTTTGACTCTTTTATCAAATTATTGTCCTACAGATTAGTGGTATGGGCATTATACTTGCAAAACGCCCATTTGTGATATAAACCAAATATTTTACCAGTGATATTTATAATTATGTGGTAATAAACATGCATAATACATCTTTATATACTTACAGACTTAAATTTAATATCCTTGATTGAGTACTAAAATTTATTGCCATTCTAAAGCAAATATCTACCCGAAGATAAAGGCACATTCTCAGCAAAAAAAGAAATAAAATATTGACAATACCACTTTAAATTTGCCACGTGTTCAACTAGAAGGACTAAAACTACAGTATTCTTAGCAATTGTTCAATGGCTATATGTTTTCCTGAGTCCTATCTTCTCAACACTGAACTATGTTAAAATATAATTACTCTGATAAAACTAATTTTCTGAGTAACTGAAATGATCCAAGAAATACTACCATGCAGCAATCTGGATGAAAGTGCCACTTCAGCTTGAGAGAAAGTAATTTTACTGACTTTTATTTTGTCTTATGCAGAAATACTAAAGAAAGAACAACTTTCAATATGTGCACTAATAATAGAGTCAGCAGCCAGACAGATTTCAGCTCAGCAGTTAATGAAATGAGGGTTCTTTACCAACTAAGATCAAAGTCACATGGATAAGGACACTAGTGAGAGGACCTGGTAGACAGACAGGTAAGAAGTTGAGTATTTTATTTTGCTTTAGTGCTCAAATATTTGATCAAGCACCCTTGGTGCTTAATATTGTTTTATTGCTGATATTTTAATAGCCTGCAAAAGGACAGGCAAAGGTCTAGTTCTGAAAAGAATAGCTTATTTTACCTGAGACAATAATTCCTCCTTCTCTTCAGCCAGTTTTCGTAGCCGGACGTCTAAAAACAAAGAACACAACAGAAAACCAGAGAAATCTGTAACTATGAACATATTTTTCATAACTTTTTGTGCATTTTCAAATGAAAAGTTCTTCAGACTTAAAGCTAATAGCATGAGGAGCATAAAACTTTGCTATCTCACTAATAACAACAAAGCAGCTTTCAGTTAATAGCAGACGAAAGGGAAAATATTTCCTTCACATTGTTTATTAGTATAACAATTTTAAAAGTAAGATCTCCGAGTTCAGTAATTCTAAAGAGTAAATGAACAACTAAGGATTTTTAATTTTATTTTAATTAATAAAACACAGTTTTGTCCCAGCACTGAGAACAGCCACTTCCAACAAAATTTTCTTCTGATTGTAGACTCTCTTCCCTGTCTTAACTCTTGAAGATTACCGTCTTATCAGGGAAGGCACTAAGCTCCTCTTATGTTTGGAAAGCTTGTAGAAAATGTTCTCAAACCACAGAGAAAGGACTTTGGAAAGGACCCACAGGAATGTTGCAGTATTTCTAATCAGTCCGAGGATCCGTAATGGCTACAAAACAAGCAACACTGTGCTAAGATTAGAGCAGCTCCCTAGGAACTAGTAACTTTCACAGTAACAAAACAAAAGGTATCTGTATTTCACTGAGAAGCTGCCACAGCAGAAACATGTATCAAGTCTAATCTGTCAAAAAAAAAAACCCAAAAATGTAACTATTATAGGTTATGCACAAAAAAAAATTGCAAGTCTGAAGAGATGTTCCTTTCAAGCTAACTAATAAAGAGTTTTACAGTGGATTGACTGTGCACACAACAACTCGTCCAACCTAAGGATAAAAACAAGTTAAAATAAAGGACCCCAAAACCTCTATCTTCTTCTTGTCTGTGTCATTTTTTGAATGTTTTAAAGATTTTATTTTTTTTCCCCCCTAATAAATGTGATGAAAGACTACACTTGCCTTAAAGTAATAGAGGCAGAAGTATTTCAAGGAAGGGCAAAGAATATATCATGCATTGTTTCTCTAATGGACATTCCTTCATTGATTATATGTACTTAAAAAAATATATCTTTAAATAAAACAACGGGAAATACACTAATCCAAAAGACTACACTTTGAGACAAGATATTTTCTGACAGTAATAAAACAGAAACTGGACCGCAAGATCTCATATATCCAAGCACGTCCTGTTCGGGGTTGGGTTTGCTTTTTGTTTGTTTGGGGGTTTGTTTCTTTGGGTTTTGTGTGTTTTTTTGTTTGTTTTGGGTTTTTTGGTTTGTTTTTTTTTTTTTACTCAGAAGATGTATCTCTCTTTTTACTCAGTGTAAAAAGACTACTACTACTAAAAATACAACAACATGGAAAGTTTTGTAAGCATGTATGCCAGAAGCATCGCAGGTATCTCTCTGTGGCTGTGAAATCACAACCCACTCTTAATAGGAGGGAAACAAAGACTTAAACACTCTGTGAAGTATGTGAAAATATTTTTACCTAGTGGTCCTTCTCCTGCAGATTCCAGGACTTGAGCAGCTTCCTGGGATACAACCGTTATTGCACTGACCACCGATTCATGGTTTACGTCGCCGTTTGGTGTGCCGTCTGGAATTATAACTAATCCATGTTTCTAAAAACACAGAAGAAACCCAACTACTCATACAAGAGCAGTGATAAAATACAGTCGGACAAAGAAGACTTTTAAAAGCTTTTCAAGTTGATCAAAGCAGTTAGAAGGAAGTGCACCATTTATCCTACCCTGCGGTCAGGTATCGAGACTGCACAAGAACAGTAACCATTCCTCCTCTTTCATTGACCTTCATTTCACGCCCCATTCCTGGAGTTCTGTTAAAGTAACTACTACCAACATACCTCTCCTCTCTTCATTGTTTCCTTCAGGTCAGCCAACTCCTCTCTGAGCTCATCTCGCTCATTCTTAATGCAGTCAAAGTAATTTTTCTGTCTTTCTAGGGCCTGGGTTCAGGCAGATAGCAAGAAAAAGAATGGCACAGAGAAAAAGCGTATGACAGACAGCAGAGAGATTCTCTACAAGTAAATACAAAGAGCTCAGTAAAAGTAAAGAAATTAAAAGGGATATTTAATAGATATAGATATATATATATACAAACATACATCTCTGATAACTACGAGTAACGTATCTAGCCTCATTGCTGCGTAATTGCCATGACATAATTTTTTCCCAGATGAGTCTTGGCTCTTCACAGATTTTCACAGAATCACAGACTGGTAGGGGTTGGAAGGGACCTCTGGGGATCACCTTGGCCAACCCACCCTGCTAAACCAGGGCCACCCAGAGCAGGCTGCCCAGGATCGCATTCAGGTGGGTTTTAATTCTCACCAGAGGAGGAGATTCCACAAGCTCTCTGGGCAGCCTGTTTCCAGAGCTCCATCACCCTCACAGGGAAGAAGTCTTTTGTCATGTTGGTTTGGTTTGGTCTTTTTTTCCTCCTTATTTTTACTTAGTGGATTCTTCTTCTGATAGATTTTTGTAAGATAAATTGAATATCAAAAGAATAAGTGATTCTTAATTCTTCTGACCACTCTGTGGTCAGAAAATTCACTGGAACTCAGCTGGCAGAGATCCTAAAACATTACCATCCATTGAACTAATTTCTCTACCTTCTATAGGGTATAGAAGTAGAAACCTTAGCTCATAAAAAGACCTTGGACAAACACGCCTGCCATTCATATACAAATACTAGCTTCTTTACTAAATTATTGCAACCACCTTTGAACTGAAACCACAGCAGTTAGTTTTGGGAAAGGGGGAGGGGGGGTGGAGGAGCAAACCATGGCAGCACTATTGCAGCACAAAACAGGATTGCAGCTAAAAGCGCAAGATGGACACGAAGGGGTTTGCCTACCTACACCGCCGCTGCGATACCTGGCAGTACCTCGGACAGGTTCACCCGACTGGGTGAAGCTATCCCATTCTCAGGATTCCAGTCCAGTGTAGCACTCCATGCATTACAAACAATAATCCTGACCGTACAGCAACTGCAGAAGTGTACGTGCATTCTGCCAAGGAAGTTACCCCGCTAAGCCTTCTGTCATGCACGAACGGTGAGGAATGGACTGATACCAAGAAAGAAATGAAGGTGTATGCCTTGGTATTGTAATTGCCCCACAGAACGATTGCAATGTGCTAAATTTTAATAATTATCCAGAATCTGTGCGCTAGAGCAATATTTTCGTGCATTACTCTGAATTTCAGCAGAAACGTTTAAGAAGTGCTCTTGCATTTGATTTCTTAGTATGCAAATGTAACACTGAAAATACAGGTAACTCAGTGGGTGAAAGCATTTGCTGTCACATCACAGTTTGAGAATTCGTAAGATGTCCTTTTATTTCCTAACAGACTAGACCTCCCACTACGTTATCATCAGTGTGAGGAACATTAAATCATGACATTCTTCTGTGTTGCACTCAAAGATACACACACCTTTGCTGTTTTTGAAGACTAAGGGCAGAGATGGAAGGGGGAATAAGCTCCTTCTCTCAAGAGAATGGAGACAGAGGCCCAGAGTCATACTGTGGACACCTCCTGTGTGCTTGGCAGTGCCTTGTGATGCTGCTGACCTTCCCAAAACATCCCTTTTTTCCCTCACCCCCTGCACACTAGTGTTGAAAATTGGAAAATTTTGACAGGGAAGGAAGCAAAACTGATAGAACCACATCATCTCTACCTACCGAGATCATTACTCATATTGAAAAACTTGAGTAAAACTACCACTGCTTGTATGCTCAGGGACTGTGATCTATGACATGGATTTCATAGTAAATCTACTTCTGCAATTCTTCTATTGGAGCAGAAATCTGGACAATTGAGCTCTACAGGCACCTTTATAACAGACCAGTGTGATTAAAATCTGATCATTTGGCAGAAAGCAGACTTTGTCTGGGGTCCTATTTTTTAAATATTTCAAAAACCTTCATGAAATCTCTACCAAACTCAGACATGCTAATTTCAAATTGGCACCACATGTATGATTTGGAGCCACCAAACAGTAAAATAGCTGTGTATTGCAGGAATATCACCTGGAAGTTACAGTTCAGGGACCTCAAACTGATCTAAGACCAACTACAACTGCAAATTTCAATCACTTTGTAGAAACAGGACAATATAAGGAAGGCAGATGTAACCCAAACTCATGCTATCTCTGTTCTGCTTGTCTCCCTTTCTTCCTCTGAGGCAGCATCAGTCCTGCATGCTCTGGAAAACTAGGTTACAGTTCTAGTTATAAACTACTCCTCTGTGAAGCTTCTCAGACTCCTGAAGCTGGAATGGAGTAAAAATTCCCAAAGCTACTCAGTATGTTGGAGAAAGACTCAAAAACTGAGCTATGCAAAGTATGCAAATGTTTTTTAGATAACAGAAGTGAGAAGACAGCAGCATCTTTACATTTTATGATATATTTCAACTCCAAGATGATAAAAAAATAGAAAAAAACCCCAGTGATGGCATTTTACAAGAACACAGAAACTGGTAGGAAAATTTTGTCTAAAGAGAAAAAATATCTTGCTTGTCAATCTGGTTGGTAGCTATTTTTTTTTTTTTTTAAACATTAGATAAATGATATTCTCTGTACTAACTCTGGCAATGCACTTAGAGAAAAGTTTGCACAAAAAAACCCTACAGAAATTGAGACAGACCAGTACACAAAGGTGTAAAGCAACATATGGAAAGAATATGATTAAAGATAAAAAAACTGTCAGAAGAATGTTCAGAAAACAATTTAAAATGTTGAAATATTTTATGATGGAGAGAAGATTACAATAGGGATTGAAGGACTGAAATGGGAAATAAATATGGATTGAAAAAAGATGGTATAACAGGGCTCTTTTTTTTTTTTTAACTGGGCACTATCAGCTAAAAGAGAACTTTTTAAAATGACTTGAATTCCACGCAAATACAGCAGTTTTTAGAGAAATATGTCTATGTCCAAATCTGGTGGAAAATTCAGTTGGAGGGAAACGACCCTGGAGTTACTAAGAGGCAGACAATTGTTTTCTAGAGACTTTCCAGTAACTCCCCCTCAGCACCTGGCAACTTGCTTGTGTCCTAGAACAGCCACAAGTTTGGAGCCACGTTAGTTACACCAGGGATCAGGCCAACTCAGACAGCTTTACCACTTCTCTGTCTCCCAGGAGCAAAGCTGACAGTCCCTGTTTGACTACTCTAGCTGCATAGTGAGTATCACTACGGTTCGTCCTGTACCACCTTCCTTCCATACGTGGGAACCCTACAGATGCTCCTCAAAAAGGTCCCACAGAACCTTTAATTCCAACTCTCAATTCCAACAGCTGGGAACTGGTCTTTTGTGTGTGGTATTACGGAATCAGCTTGGTTCAGTGTTGCATGCAAGCTAACCAGTCCTACCTAGAAGGATGAGAAATGCAATACAGGAATGCACAAGTCCATTTGAGATCATATTTTTAAGTACTAGGTATGCCAAATGCAAGCTTTATCTACAAATATTTACTGAGGTTTCTCTACATTTTGACCCTTAGCTCCTGCAGCTCTTCAGGCTTTTCCATTATTTGGGGTATTTCATCTCTCTTATCCCAGGAAGCATAAAGCAGACTGCTCTAAAATCTACTGATTCTTATGTAGATTGTTAAGATGACAAGAGAGGCAGGAATCAAATGGCAACAAAAGTTTGAGCTGTTCAAGTTCTGGAAATTGTATTTGCCTCTAAGGAGATTAAAAGCTTTAAAAACAAAGTCTGTATAAAATTATATTATTGCTATGTCACTATGGATCAATATACGGACCCAGACCATTTTTACCTTTGTGAAGAATAAGGAGACAATGAGTTTTTCAAGCCCTGAATGCAGGTAAAAATAATTTTGAAAAAATATTATAAAATTGTATGCATAACAGTTTATTACGTTATAGAATTAACAAGTATTATTTATCATTATGCAAGTAAGGATGAAGTGGAGCTCATTTGCTAAAGAAAAGAAAGACTGCAAACCATTTTAAGTATTTAATTTGGGAGTAGCCTTCATTTCTTTGGAGTACACAGCATTCCTTTGGGGTGGGGGGCATCCATCTACTTCTAAAATGACCAAAAACCCCACAAACTTTCCCCCCATATTTGGATTCATACCCCTATTTTTTTATCTTTCCAATTAATTGTTTCCTG
The DNA here is from genome assembly GCA_025331215.1 of Actenoides lindsayi. Classification (NCBI taxonomy): domain Eukaryota; kingdom Metazoa; phylum Chordata; class Aves; order Coraciiformes; family Alcedinidae; genus Actenoides; species Actenoides lindsayi. The sequence goes on from WTSP01000416.1 coordinate 31,686, forward strand.
GAGTTCAAACACCTCTTTGGTTATGGAAACTATATTCTGCTGCATACGTTGATTCTCCTGTAATAAATAGGATCAGGGAAGAATAAAAGAGGAAAGAGAAGTAAGGAAATGCAAAAAAAACCCCAACCAAACAAAAAAAACCAAACAACCCAAACCAACCAAACAGAAAACCACAACATTCAAATAGAAAAAGGAAAGTAATAAAGGTCAACCAAAGATTTTACAAGCATGAAGTTAAAGAAAATGGGTGCATCTTAAAATAAAATATGCCTTATGAATTCATGCAAGAGAACAGCAATTAACTTTATTCCATCAATGTTGATGTGAGAATTCAGTGCAACTAGAGCTACTTTTCTGTAGTAACATTTCCCACTGCAGCCTGGGGATACCACCCTTTCTAGAGGAAAATAATGACACGCATTTTGCTGTTTGCCCTGCAAACAGAACTAAAATTATTTGCTATGCTCAAATATGCCCATGAAGATGACGTAAGAATTTAGGGCTAAAGACAATTTTATGCCCTCCTAATGAGTGAGCTTTATTTTACATTTGGGAATGGAAGACAATGTCTGCTGCAAAAAGCCAAATGGCTTCTGATAGATTTTCTGTTCATGTAAACAGACGAAGTTACTCAAATAAATGGCAAATATGGGTCAAATCTTTGAGAGGACTACATGCATTTAGCATATCCACTGAATATTCACTAAGTTCTACCAAAGGAAATACTCCAGACAAATCTATTCCATATTCTTGATTCATATACTTCAAAAGAGCCCCACAAAAACAATAAACAAGAAGTATAGGAGAAAGTATGGAAGTCTTATTAATTCATTGTGAAGTCAAAAAGAATCCAGAGTAAGTGACAGAGCAACAATGAGAATTTTCTAAGTTTTGTTGTCTATCAGCATTAATCTGCTGCAAAATGCTTCTACCTAGGCTAATCTTATGCTTTCTGCTAAGCATATTATTTTCTCAGTAACTATAACAGATCTATGACTTTCAGAAGTCTTCTGGAGTTCCTGTACTACTATCTGGAGAGAACAAAAGCTGAGTGGGGAAAGAAATTGATCAGTGAAATGCAGTCTTGTAAAACTCCTGAAAATCAAGTAGTGGAAACTTTGACCCGTACACTTAATGATCATCAAACTTTACTGAAACCAAAAGGTGATGGGAAAAGGATGTATTAATTAACTATGACTTCCAGTGCTAGAACTAAAATCAAAGGGAAATGGACACCCCCATACTTTTGACACAACATATCTTTGTGGACCACTTTAAAACAACGGCTGATAATAGCTCTGGGATTTTAGGGCACATTGATTTATTTCCAGAAAAAAAAAAAAAGGGCAACAGAGGAAAAAACCCCAAAACACACACCACACATCCAACAACATGGTTATGGCCCAACAACACGCTGACCAGCATTGCTATATTTATGCTTGACTGGTAAGCAAACAAACATTCACTGCTGCAAACTTCAGTGGCTGATGCTCAAGAAAATCTGAAATAACTGACATGGAAACTTTTGGAAAAAGCAAAGAATAACATATGGTATTAACCATGCACACAAACTACTAAGCAAAATTATTTTGGACATACAAACATTACTTCTGCCCTCACAAAGACGAAACGATAGAAGAAACGTGCACAAGAGAACCACAATTATAAGAATTAAAGATTTTACAAGACACAGCACATGTGAAAAGCCTTGCAAACACATTTTCAACTTTATACATTTAGAGAGGTTGATAACTTAACTTTTACCCACTAAAAAAAATAAATTCTTTCTTAATGTGAGATAATATTTAAACTCGTTTTGTGTATGATGGCTGTTTCCATTCAAATCTTACACCATATCTGTTTGCACAAGTTCTATCATACACTACCTCATGTGAACATACCTCTATCAATTCATCTCTCTGTCGAAGGCCCTCTTTGAGTTCATCCAGCTTATGCTGCAGAACACTGCATGTGTGTTTCTGTCTTTCCAATTCCTATATTGAAATAAATCAATTATTTCTGTTTATTTATGCATTGACATTTTAAATATAAACTTTTAAAAAAGTTAGGTAACGTTATGTTAAAAGCTATAACTAAGAAATTACTGCAACAATTTCAGAAATTCTACCAAGTGGCTAAAAATCACAGAATCTCTGTTTCAGGTTAAGTTCTCCAGATACTTACTACACAGAAAATTTTATTAAATAAAATGTAGAGAAAAGATGCCATAAAGGCTTAAGCACAATGTTCATGAGAAAAGCTCAGATACTGAATTTATCTAAGTATTGCTGGAAAAATCTGCCACATAGATCTTCCCTTTTCAAGAAAGTGGGACTGAACATGTCCTATTTGATTGCAGTGCATATTTTATCTTTAGTATATTGTATTAATAATTACTTTTTTCCAGGTGTGGTGGTTGTTTTGTGGGTTTTTTGTTTGTTTGTGTTTGATGGTTTTTTTTTTAAACCAAACAAAACACTCCAACAATCTTTGGCCACTGAGATAGCCAGACTTTTCTACTAAACCAAAAGTTTTCAACTGTTCTTACCAAGTAATCCATGTTTCTATGGTTTCTCTTTATAATGAGAAAAAACCCCAAAGTCTTAAAAATCAGTACCTTTGACTTCTCTTCATTCTCCCTATAGAACTCTGCTATCTGTTCTTCTTTCTCCTCAATGACATCCTTTAGAGTATCCACTTGGTAAACCAAGTTGTTTTTCTCATTGTCTAGTTGAGCATTGGAAACCATGGCCTTCTTGTACTTCTCTTCGACTTCAGCTAGGGAATCCTATGGAGAGCAGAAAGGCTTACATTTGTCTTTTTGATGCATTGTTATAATGATAAAAATATCAGCAGAACACTGAAGAGTGCTATCTGTTATACAGTGACATTACACAACCATTTTTGTTTCTAAACTGCATTTGTGCCTTCCCATTAGAGATACCAAGTCACAATTCAATATTCCATTATTCAGGATGGGTCATATATAGCAATGAAAAGTTATCATTACACAAGTAGGAAAACTGCAAGATAATATTCCACTTGCATTTTCTACTCTGCCACCATCACAAGTTCTTTTTCAGGGATGAAGTAGTGATATCACAGTTTTATTGTATTTTCAGTGCAAGCATGAGGAAACACTTCAGAAGGAGGCAACAAAACTGACAGAGAGAACTCAGACAATTAAGTGACTAAAGAAGACCACAGAAAATCTCTAAGAGTAGCTATAACTTAACACTCATTATTTAATTAGTCCTCTGATACCTCAGATTCAAAGCTTTAAGGCAGTCACATTTTTTGAGTAATAATGATTCTGAAGCATTAAGCAGACATTGGTTTTTTTATTTCTTAGTAAGAAATAAGTGCACACGTAAAGATTCACATGCTTGATTCTCTATCTGCAGGTGTTCTTATGCAATTCTCTCATATTTACCAAAATGATTTTATCCTATTTTTTCCCCTCAGTACTGTAAGAAATGTTAGGGGAAGGCTGGACACTTTTCAACAGGAAAGTCTAAAGGCAAAGGAGAAGGCTGTCCCCATGAGATGTAAGACAAGCTG
>WTSP01000416.1:37665-97097 GCA_025331215.1 Actenoides lindsayi
ACGGGGAGGTCACGGCGCCAAGCCGGACGTGGGCGGCGAGGGGGGGGGGGGGGGGGGTGGGGGCGGGGGGAAGAGCAACCTTCAAAGTAGTGTAAAAGCAAGTATCCTATTAATTTTTCTCATGTACACAAGACAAACTGCTAAAGCAGAAGTTGAGAAAAAAGAAATACCTTCCTAATCAGAAAGAAGGGCTCCCTGAAAGAATCTCTATGGAAGGCAAATTAACTTAGGAATTGTTCAGTATTAACAATAGCACAAAATGCAATTTTGTAAGCAAAGCATAGATCGAGATCTTATTAAATAAGTCTGTTTCACACCCATGCTCTTTGGTAACTGTAATGATTACAATAAATAACAGTGCATTAGTAATGATTCACAAACAGTACTCGGGATGCTGGCAAACATGCAAAAGTGAGCAAGATTAATTCTGAAAATATGAAGCAATCTCTCAATTTATTCAAACTTAGTACAATCATAGCTATGTGTAATGATCTTGTAATCCACTGCTTCTTGAAGTCCTTTTCATATTCATATAGCAATATGATTAAAACAAGATGTACTTCATCTGAGCATGTGGCTATCAGACTCAAAGCTACTTATTCTCTTAAGAGGAAATAATCTTTGCTACACTGAACAGCTCAAATTACACATCTTCTCTTTATTGTACCATCTAATGTCTTGTTTAATGGAGGAAATTCCAGGAAGCTGTTTAATACAGCACTATAACATGCTCTAGAACAAGCAGCACTCATCAAATTCAGTCTCCATACGGGTAGAAGACAACTATGGAAGATCTTTCTAACTTTTGCATGGAACTATTCACAATTACATAACAGGAAAGAGAACAGAACAAATAACCTGAAAGAAATTTGTAAGTCACATTGTTTGCTGCATTCAGTTCCCCTTCAACATAGAAGAGGGGAAAATCATACTTGAACTGCAAACTGCTGTGTGAAAACTTACAGAAGAAAAACGTGTACAAGTTAAAACAAGTCAAAATACAGACAAATTTCATTAACCTGATGCTGAAAATACTAACCTGTAACTCAGACACAGATAATGGGAATGTAAATAATAATAAAAAATAATTCTTCTTTAATGGCAAAGGACTGAAACAAGATTAATCTTCTCCTGCAAGCATTATGCTTGGCTAGATCTATTTTAGCACATCTTTCAAAACTATTACTGTGGTTTTACTTTATAAGATGTAGCATTTGCTGAAACTTGGAAGATCAATTCTTAATTTTAGATTCTTTGTCACAACCATGTCCCATTTCTTTCGTGCCCCTTCAATACACAGTAATTATTTGGAATATCCATTTATTTGCTAACAAAGCTCTAGAAAATGGAACCTCTCCTTATCTTACCAGCAAACACCTGCTAAAAATATGAAAGTTTAATACTATTTTAACATAAACCAAATAACGAACATATATTATCTCATACACATTTTGATCATATCTTAATTTATTCACACGACAAATTTAAGTTGATGCTCTGTATGCATTAAAAGTTAGATACATGCTTTAAAGAAATTTACAAACTTGTTAGTAAAGCCTTACATAGTTAGTGGAACCAGTGATAACTTCGTAACCCAAAAATACCCATACAGAATGCATGCTTGGGAGGAGCCCTGATACCTTTAGTTCTTTAAGTCCCTGCATGTATCTCCCTTCTACATCGTGTATCTGGTCCTTAAGATCATAGATATCCTGCAGGACATAGGAATGAACCACTGTATAAGAAGTATGGGGAAATAATTTATAGTCGAAAAAGCATTAAAAGGTTTACATGCATTTCTGTCAAATGCCAAAGCCTGCAATCATTCACAGAAATTATAATTAATTCACAGCAAATTGATGCAAATGAAGATTCCTATTGTATACCCGAATCCAAGCTAGCTCAAATAGGACAGAACTATTTCAAATTTGACATAAAGTCACATTTTAATATAAAATAAGCTTATTTAAATAAGCTAAACTATTAGCACCATAAATATTTACGTGCACAACAAATACACTGACCAAGATAAAGAAAGAAATCTTTTGTGATTGAGAATTACATCCTCATAGCTTTTTCTTCCTATTAAGAAACCAGAAGTTCTGTGGCAAAGAAATATTCCTTGCAACCACAAATACAACTTTAAACTAGCTCCAAATTATCTGAAAATGCAGCTTACCCGTAATTCACTGAGGGAGGCATCAGGATCCACCAAACTGCTCGTGTCTCCACTTCCTCTCCTAGATGAGTTGCCACTCAGAGGAGTCGTGAGATTTGAATTGCGAGACGATGGCTTAAAAAGAAAAAAAAATTGTATCAGGAATCATACTGTTATTTCTGGTATACTTGATATTACTCTTTATAAATTTCTTCACAACCATAGAACATTTTTCTCTCTTCTTTCTACTATTTCTTAATATTAGCTTATAGGCAATATTTTCACTGATTACTTTCTAGCACCCGTGTTTCTTCTTGATGAAATGTTGGCTTCTCTCTGATGACTTACCAGTTACCATAACATTACAGTTTTGAGTTGTCTCTTCAGCAGACTTTCATGAGGAGGCTGTTAGTGCTGAAAAGCTACAGACGTTTAAAATTATTTCTAAAAAGTATAATTTATGCCACCCAAGATTCAGAATGAAGTCCACAGTGGAAGCTAGCATATGAATTTTCATAGCACTAGACTCCTAAAATGCAACCTTTCCTGCTAAATATTTCACTCAGAAAATAAATAATATAAAAAGCTAATAGTTCATTTTTATCAAGTAAAGAATAAAGCTATTTCCTCGGGAAATAAAAGACCTCAAAAAAAGCATTAATTTTGGAAAAAAAAACCCCTAAAAATATGTCTTTGCAAGCTCTTAAAGATTACTAAAATAGGCTCTACTAAAATCACACAGCATTTATACTTCTTGAACTATTTTAATACTTGTAAATTTGAGGATGAACACTGATTTTCAGTGATTGTTAAATTAAAAACTCTTACCCTTGAAAATACTTCTGAATGTGACTTTTCACTCTTTTCTTCCAGCTGAAAGAGAAAAGGGGAAGCAATCACAATACACCTTTTGCAATAAGGGACTACTGAATCACTGTCTTCTGTTCCAAGATACTGAGAAATACTTGAGAATAAAAAAATAAATCAATGACCAAGATGGGAAAAAAAAAAAAAATATATATATATATATATTCAGCCTGAAAAAGTAGATTTTACCTCAACTGCAAAATAAATGAAGGCTTGTAAAGAAAAAGCCAGAAACTTTAAAAAAGTTTTTAAAGAGCTATTACCAGTATTAAAGTACTGAACAATAAAATAGGTTTCATTATTTTGAATACAGAAGGGGTAGTGACCAGAACACTTGGTGGCATAACAAACACGAAGCTTCATGCAAGTGCACTTCAGACAACCAGTGACATAAGTGTGAATGTCCTAGTTATTAGAAAACACATTTGTTCCTTCAATCTCTCTGGTGAAACCTGCAATTACAGCAAGACAAAACCAACGCAGGTAGTAAAAGCCTGTAACTGAAGTGTGATAATTAACATCATACTACAAAATTATTTGATTTCATGTTTTATGTATTGAAACCTAAGCAAAAGGACTACCATGCCCCTTGTTTATTCAGCAGACTAATACTGGAAATTATATTGTAGATTTCCATGTTTTCTACATTTCTACGAATCCAAATCAGTGGGATCCAATGAAGGCCTTAACACGTTGCCAGATTTTCAAGAACAAGTACAATATATTGAGTATAGTATTCTCAAAGTTCTTTCTTCTCTGAGAATGCCTGTTTTTCTCCCAGCCCAGGGACAAGAGATGTGGAAGTCTGCTACAATGACAGCAGAAACAAGTTACTTCACGAGATCTTTCTTTTTCCTTCTACAGAAGCAACACTGCATTCCCATGGCAAATTCACCGTCTCTAAAGATGGACTGAAACTGTAAATTGCAAGTATTTCCCCCTACTCTGATGATCAAGTGATGTGAAGAATAAAACTGATCTGAAGTATCAATTTAGAATATATTAATTTGGAATCTAATAATACATAATGATAGAAGCATCTGAGAAGGCAGCATAGTTGCCAGTCTCAGCCTCCACATCATCTATTTAGCAGAGCATTAATTTCAGAAAAGCAGGTTTTTTAGAAAAAACAAACAAACAAACAACCTTTAAATTTAAACTGGAGAAATGACTGGAGTCTCACACTTTGGGCATGTACAGATGATAAACACCGTGCATTATTACACCTTACATAATGGTACAAGAGTATTAAATGCTCTCAATGCCGAATCACAGGAGGAGTGGTTGCAGGGGTACTCTAGCAGTCACCTAGTCCAGCCCTCCCATCCAACACACAACTATTGCCAACAGTCCAGGTCAGAAATTTCCCCGTTTTAACACTAGCAAACACAAAAGCTTTGACTGCAAGTAAGAAGAATTTCTAGGAGGTACAGCAGTAATAAAGAGAAGGCAGCTAGGTTTGGTGTAAACAGTGTTCAGACGGAAGAGCCGCAGAGGGAAACCATCATGATAGTTTCCCTGTAACATGCTCTGCTGGCTTGGGTGTCAGCAGAAGAGCACAGCCAACGACTGCTCCAGCAATGGATCCTGACCAAACCTGATCTTCCCTGAATGAACATTAAAATGCACTTATGAGGGCACAGGTCTAAGTACTTACTTTTGTCACGAGATCAAGTAGTGATATTAAAAAAAACCCCCACAAACCCCAAACCAACCAAAAGCAATCCTAGACACTGTTAATTTCTGTGAGAATGAACCCCCCGATATTTTACATTTTAGAGATGCTTAAGTTTATCACACGCAAAAAATGTGCAGTGTTAACACTTGTCACATGCTTCTAGCAACAGGCAGCATCCCCTTTAAAATAAAGCAGCATGCTTCTTAAAAATCAAGGCTCCAGACCGTTTTATACCAAAAAAAAAGGTGCAAATCCCTCAACAAACCTATTTGCCATTAAATAACTCCAAAGTATTTATGCTTCTTGGAGTATTTCCTCTTTCAGTGTATGAAAACAGAAAGCATGGTTAGTAAGTTTGCTGTATTCAGCACAGTATGACAACAAGCATTGCACTCACACTATTCAAACCTTGGGCATCATCTGCATCGGAAACAATGCTTCCCCTGCGGTTGGAACGACTGAAATAGTCAGCAGCAGTTTCACTTTGATCAGAAAAATCAGAGGACTTCAAAAGATAAGGAAAAGGGTGAAAGAGAACTGAAGAGAATACCACAGAATGAACAAAAGTTTATTTTTAAAAAAAATAAATAAATAAACAGGAAATCCTGTTTTCCTTATCTGGAGTAATATAAAAAAAAACAGAGAAACAAAAAGCTTTAGTACATATATAGTGCCAAACAAAACCTACAAAACATCAGTTTAAAAAAAATAAATCATAGAGATCATAAAAACAGATTTCTTCTCATCGGAAGTTGATAGAAGTTACTATTTTTATCTACAAATGTCTTTTCCTCAAATCAACACTCTCTCAACACTACTAATTATGAATAGCAATCAAGGCTTCCTCTCTTCTCACAATTTTAAGATGCCTTACTCTAGAAGACAAGCTTACTCCCCAAAGCTGTATGTCAGACAGGTACCTCAAATGGTGAGGAAAAAATGCTCCTTCTACACATGACTGGTAAAAAAGGCGAAACACATCTAACCACGTTACAGTAACTACAAGTGTCATGGGAATTCAAGTGAAGTATTGAACTGAAAACACATCATGCACATTAAACAGTATTTGATAAGCAGGTTTATCAAAAGCCTTGTATCGATATCATTCCGCTTCAAAAGGCAGTTAAAATGAAACATTCACAGTAAAAGTGATTATATGAGAGAAAAATCTTTAAAGGAGCCATTTGAAAATATACTGTCCTGACCACTTTTTTGCCATTAAAAAAAAAAAAGCTTAGTTTCTTTGTATTTGATATAGATGACCGACGTAGCCTCATTTTATTCTGATTAAAAGATAATGAGATGTCTTATGCAAATGTAACCAGTTACATAGCAAACTGTTTGCTGATGAACACCAGTCTCGGATTGCGTGTACTTAGGAGTACACACTTGGTATTTTTAGTCAGTACTGCTAGGTTATGTTCTACATCTCTGTCAAAGATTTTTCCAGCTATAACTATACCTGTATTTTAAATAATATCTTTTTTTTTTTTTTTAAATAGCAAAGGAAATTTTTATAGGCAGAGATTTAGCTAAACTTTTGTATTTCACAAAGTATAAAGGTGCTGAACAGAACTCGGCGTGTGTGAATTGTGCTTACAGCAAACCAAACAACTCAAGGGCTACAAACATAAATCCATGACACTGTGCTCTGTTTCATTCAAAACCAACTTCTCTTTGCTGCTGAAAGGTCTGTATAGTTCAAGTTTCTTACTGTTCCTCCTTCTGTACCTTTTGTACTTCCAGTACCTTTCTCAGGAGGTTTATCAAAACTGATGCAGTTGAAGATGGAGATGCACCATACAGTTTTTCACTAGTGTCTTCTACTCTGCTTCCACCTTTCCCACTTTCTCTTCTCATTTCCAGTGAGTACTGAACTGACTTCCAATGCATTACCCAGAGTGTAACCAAAATATTAACCATAGAAACAGTAGAAAGTGAAAGTTATGAGTAAAGATCTTTACTTTATCGGCTTCTCAGAATTACTTCATGAAACCAACAATTTGAACTCTATTAACATTGACTAGTCTGTGTGAATGGTACCCTGGCATTATTGGTATCACATATGCACACTGAGATATATATATATAATCCTATATATCTATAAAGTATATACATTGAAGAAATTAATCTTAATGTTAGAGAAACTAAGGAGACAAGTAGTATTTGCACAGTTCAAGGGACTTTACAGATGGGTGTTAATACCTCTTAGGTTTTGGAACTTCATAAAGCAACAGCAAAATTCCCTTTATCTTACACCCTCAAAAGTTCACTCTGACATCTGTTGGAGCTAAAAACATCCAGTTTGAGAAATCTGTTGTCATTTGTTCAGTCTCTATAACGTTAAGAATATGTGAAAAATGAAAAAAGGAGGGAACATTTCAGTTTAACCCCTACCAGAACACTGATCTAAGTTTTTGTGTAGTATGACAAATGAGCAGTTGGACCAATGAAGCTAAAGGAGCCATTCTGCAGGAGAAAGAGAGCAGAACTATTCCGAATCACTTTGCAGCACAAAAAGCCATCTTTGGAATGATGCTTTTAACACGATCCTGATCCAGAAACCAATTTCTCTCTGTTTTGAATACTAGTCACCATAAAAATGAGCCAGCTACTTCTTGATGCAGGATCTAACAGAATTTGCATTAATCCTCCTCCCCAAAACAAAGACTTTTTCATGTGTATTGCAGTAAGTTTCATGTGTCTGCCCCAACTATGACATAGGGTGGTAAGCCCAACAATTTACTATGCTCTAGTTTCCAATTGCTTCCAATTATATACATTACAAACACTTAAAATATGATTAGGAAAACAAATTCCTTAGGGCTTCTATGCTTTCCTGTCTTACTGACAAAGCTTTACATCTCGCTACAAGTCACATCTTTTGATAATTGCTTTTGTTTTATGTGGAATCAAAAAATCCTGTCTGTGTGTGGGTCAGTAAAACGATCCCCAGTGTAACCACTCGGAAACTGCCGTGCGTTAGTATCAAAGCATTCAGCTGATCATGCAAGGGGAATGCTCACCACAGGGCTACTTCGAATTGAGCTTGCTCTTGAAGAATAACTGTATTCAGATGGCTAAAGAAAAGTTACAGAGGAAATTTTCACATTTTTCATCGATTTGTGACTCCAGAAAAAAAAACCCACCAAACAATAAAAGAAGCAACCAAAAGCCTATGACACTTACAGTGCGAGAACTGTATGAGCTATGCAATCCATCACCACACAAAGATGCCTGAGAAAGGGAATGAAATACTCTTTATATTTAGTCGCAGAAATGATTATGCCACACTCTTCCACACCCTAATGTACTCTATCTTACCCCAGCTAAGCATTTTCCAATTAACACTACACTTTTTGGAAGGACAAACATTTTTTCAACATTTCCAGCAGCATTTCCCCCCCTTATTTGGGATGTCTATATCCACACATAGATCTAAGGGTTTTCAACAGCAAAACACTTTCAAAAAACCCCAACAATCAAATCTCAACTACTTGCAGAAGAAAATTAAAATCGAATATTGAAATTGCAAGTCAGGTTTCACTGTTCTGAAGGCCTCGGGAGTTTTAACCCACCCTGGGAACTGAAGCTCTATTGTACACTCTTCAGTTTTCATTTGTGCTCACCCAGGCAGGTTTTCCTGAAGGAGAATGTTTTAAGGTGCAAGGCTGAAATCTATTTACGCAGCGGATAATAAAAGCAGCTCCGGGCAACACAATTACAAACAAAATATATATATATATATATGTATATATATAAAAAATAATTCCAGTCTCATGCTGCTTTCCCCCTACCTATGAGAAGGTGGCCAATACATAGGTCTCTAAATGGCAGCATAAGTTGGATTTGAACTATTTTAGCAGCAAAAAGCAGAAAGTTTCAGGCATGCATGTCGCTTTTTGAAGACGACAACTTTTTGTCGAGCTATCTTAGCCATTCCTATAGCACTCCTAGCTACTTTTTATTTTGTAAAGATGCAGATTAAGCTTTGATCCTACTACATTTTTGTACGATTATCGAATTTAAGTATAGCATTTTATTTGAAAGTATTTACAGTGTATCTACCACAAATTTCTGTCAGCTCCTGATAATGATTTTTCCTGTTCAAATGCTTAAATTCTTTAAAAACTTTCTTTAGTATTATGCATGCAGTTATTTTCTATGCTTGGATGAATTTGTTCTAACCCTGGTGTTCCTCAGCAGCATTGTTGTTGCTTGTCTGTAAAAAGATCAATAACAGCGCAACTGCTAAACCACTTCAGCTTAACCACGTTACCATCATGAAACTGAAAACCTCCACAAAATTACACACACAAGCTACAGTTGTATTTAAAAATGTAACAAAAAAAAATAAAAATGCACATAATAGTGTCAAGCTTTATGGTCATACAATACAAATTTAAGGCAACCATGCAAGTGGTGCTTACGAACCAAACTGATACTTCTTATCAAACCCGTGTTTACAGAAGGAGACACCTATGAAGAAAAGTGTAATTTTATATATGAGGGCTATGCAAAGATCTAAAGATAAGCGAGATACTATTTTACATTGTACTAACCCTGTAACTCCTAGTTGTTGCCACTGGATCACTGTATAGAGAAGATGACTGTAGTGTGAAGAATAGAAAAAGTCAGAAACACTTTTTCTCGGTACATTGATTATTATTTTTATCTATTGCTCTATATTCCCCAAATGTTCTAAAGATTAAAATACTGCATTTTACATCTCTAATAGACAGGAACTTGAAAAAGTGTAGATAAACACTCAAAGAAAACCCATTATCTTTGAAACCATAACCTGAACCATCAAAGCAACCTAGTATTTTTATCAGATCATTTATAGAAATGAATGATAAGACAAAGTAGTTTTCAAAAGAAACATCAATTTCCTTCAGCTACTTGTTTAAACCTGACCATGACAGGAGCTGCAGGTACTGGAAGATATTACTCATCTCACGACAGACCTTTGATTTCTCATTTATATTACTGTAGTAGAAAGTGGTACATTGGTGCTGAACTTTTAAGACTTTGTTGCTTTTTTAAAACTGGGACTTCGAAGAAGCAAGTGTCACAGCTGCTGCTTGTTTTCTTTGTATCATACAGCAATCGTGAAACACAGAAATAGACATTTTTTATTTAAACCCCCACATATGCAGAACACAGAGAAGCTTGCGAATTATTCATTCATTTATATAGAAAGGCAACCCTTAAAAGCAAGAACCATAATTTTTACTATTAGCTGTAATAATCTGCAGTGTTATAGAACGAAAGAGATGTTTGCTTCATATAGCACAGGTAAGCAGAAAGATTTTATGTACAATAAAAATATTAAAAACAAATAAATCAATAGAGGAAGAGGAGACAGACCCGAGGATGGTAGGAAGGAACTGGTTTACTATATTTAAGGCTGCTATAATTTCTTTGATCATAGTAAATTCCACTCTGTGGGAGGAAAAAAAGAAGAGAAAACAAAGGTCGCATCTGTAGATCTTGCAAAGAGAAGTTCTATCTCAATATTGCCCAAACATTCCCAAATTTACATCTTGTGCAGAACGCTATAAAAATTTGCTCTAGGATTGACCCCAAACCCATATAACTTTCTGAAGCAAGTAAAGCACAAATCCCACCCCCCAACCACTTATGTGCTCTGTATATCAACATTATCAGTATCTGTAATGCCACGCCCAACCACAGTACCTAGTTTTGGGTTTTGTCTCCCTGTTAAATATGAAAACTCTGAAAAATTTACCTAAACCCTAACAAGCGCAGCATAAAATAAGTAAAAAAACCCATATTTGACAGAACATGCTAATAATCAGGTACAATAATTCGCTTGATTTTTTCTCTTTCCATTAGATACCACCCTGAATCAGGGGAGAGAGGACAGAAATTCCTACAAACTGAATAGCAGCTGGATGTTTACGTGACCAGCAGCAGCCTGTACCTTGCCACTGCTCCTTACACCAAGCGTGCGTGCCGCAAGCCCAGCAATGATGCTTTGGCTTATTTCTGCTGGGTTTTGCTGCTTCCTACAGAAACTGCATATATATGCACGGGAAAAAATGATATACACATATAAAGAAGGAAAAATAGAGATGAAGAGACGGCACAAAGTCGTGTTTTCAGAATGCAGCACTCTGTGTCCCAGCTAGCTGCTGGAGGCAGAAAGCTTCACGTTACGGCACCTCGAAAGCACACAGGGAAATGCTGCAATACAAATAATAAGAATACAAGAACTATTGCAGCCTTGTCTCAACACAGGCATCCACTGCTGCTCTGACTCAAGCCCTGATACCACTGCTAATTCAGCAGTGCCAAACCCTCTGAAAAATGACATCCCAAATATTTCATTTCTTAGCACTATATTCACATGTTACACACTGAGCTTTCTAGGGTAGGTTTTGGAAGATCACAATAACCCACACGCCTCTCTCAACAGGTCACTGGGCTGATCTTGAGGTTTATGGTAAATTCAATGTACTTGACTTCTTATATTTGAAGTCTCTGAATATCTGGTAGGGATCAAAGGGTAAATAACAGAACACTTCTCTTCATCCTAACTGAATAAACTTTAATCTAGATTTTTACACATTTCCAAGAACCTTCCCCAGGCCCCCAAGAGAACGTGAGTTGTAATTTGCTGATTCCATTCATGGGATTCCAGTGCCATGGGCAGTTTTGAACATGCAACTTCAGGTCAGAATTTGGTCAACACCAGAGGTTTCTCTTCTCTTGAAAACTTTTATATTTACGTCAGCAAGCTGATAAATGGATCTGTAACTGTATCAGTATGGAACTCCACACAGTTAGTGCATTTATAATCAATTTTGTAGTAGAAAACTAACCAATAAATCTTTATGGGAATAGACAGCTTTCTTCTTTGAACTATGAGATTCACTGTAAGCATGACTCTAAGAATAAAATTTAGAAAGTTAATACCACTATGTAACAGCATCTTCAATCTTAAAATACACAGAAGTCAAACATAAGGATCTGAGATTTTATCACCTACAACAGAAACACCAGGAAAAAAATCTACTTATTAGAATAATCGGCCAGCCTTCTAGCACTGTGTAAAAAAGAACTGATAAGGGAAACTATAACCAACCTTATCTCTGATTAACACAGACTTGGCTTAAGCCAGTGTTCACATTCCAGAAAAAAACTGTAAAAGCTAAAAACAAACTCAAAAAGCTCAACATTACATACCATTTTAAGTACTATATTGTGTTTGCCTACCTGTAGCTAATTCGGATAACATTGCTTTTTAAACAAATTCAGCTTTTTAAGCCTCTTTCTTATGCCTTTTAGTGGTACTTGGTGCTTGTCTTAAGGAAATGCAGAAATCTTACTTGGCATGATGGCAATGAGAATGTGATGCACTCTGCTATCACTTCATAACAATAACAAGGAATTGTTTTAAGTAAAGGTATGCAAACCACTTGCTTTTTCTCAGCACTGAAGTAATTTTCCATTAGATTAAGTTAAAGTTTCTACATGGAAAATGGAGAATACACACACAGTTGGGTTTTTTTAAGTAGTATGTGCTCCAAGTCTAATCTGTATATGTCACTTCACTACAAAGTTTAGAAATAACAGATAAAAAGTGCTTGCTGTAAGACTATAATGTGTGACTTCATCTGATTTTCTCCCCAGAAGTTTATACATGCATTCTATGGCCAAGTGTTAGAATCATGCTATTCTAGGTCTGAAAGTGTGATAGTACAAATTCATATAATTTGAATTAGAGTTTTTTTAAAAGTCACTAGTTAGTGTCATTGCACCTTAAAAACAAAGCATAAAACCAATCTTCACTCAGGCATGCAAAGTGTTAACACACAGGAGCTGAGTATCTTGCACATCTATCCTTAGCACTGTCATACTGAAGACAAAATTAAAATCACAAAAAAGAAATAAAAATTAGTTGTGGTTTCTTCTTTGTTTTGTTTCTGTTTTTTCCAAGAATGACTAAAAATACTTAAAAGGAAATGACAAGAAAACATTCTATTAATTATGAAAATGTATACACGAAGGAATGCTATTTATCAAATCTAAAGGGCAACCTGAGGCTGCAATACTTTTTATTAAAAACTCCTTTTTTTACCCCTCCCCAACAGCATTCCAGTTTCTGAAAAGAGAGATAATTTTGGACAGCAGTACTTATCTGAAATATTTACTGTGGTTTCGGCAACAGAATTTTAAACAATTAAGCAAAGTCTTATACAGTAGAATGTATTAAACAGAGGCAGTATTTGTTAGGTTATGTGGTAAAAGGCTCGTCGTGACTTGGGCAAAAAGAGCCCAGAGGACCATCAGGCAGCCCTGCTGTTGAGGTGTGAAACCCATTCTGATGTTGGAGCTCACCAGGGCACCTTACAGAGGCAGGTTACTGCCTACAGGGCATGGAAAGCATCATGGGATGTAGGAGTTCCTATATTCTTAGTATCGAGAGAGTAATCAAAAGAGGGAAAAGGAGGAATAAAGGTGTTTTCAGAAGAAGCAGGTGTGCAAAAAAGGAAGAATAGCAGGATGAAAAGGTCACCTGTGTGTAAAAAGCCTGCTGGTCTACCAGATTTGGCAATTCTCGACAATACTTATGAATACAGCTTTTCAATAATAGCTCAGGCAGTGTCCCCACGTTTCTTGTCAATCAGTGACAAAATTTGTAGAGTTTATAATTTTTTTTTTAACATACAAATCTTAAACTTTCAAAGCAAGCTCAAAAAAGCAAGTTCATTTAAAGTTTCACAAAACAGCAATCGAAGGTACTTGGAGAATATGCCGTTCTCAAAAACATACTAATAGCATCCTAGAATATTACCCAGTGTAATTTTCAACATGAGTACTAATGATGAGATTACAAGAAAAATAATTTCTTGCCTATTGATACATCTGAATTTGATCTCCAGAAGGAATTTTAACAGCAAAAATTCTCCAGTTTTAGATTTTCTATTTGTTTATAAATTAATTAGGCCAGGTTTGCTTCATATTACTTCACATTGTTTTCATATTATTTTGGTAGTTCCAACATATCCAATATTATTATAAATAATAATAATTTAGTATTAATAATGTAATTTACAGACCATGGTAAGGTTTTGTGTTCCTCGAAGTATTACCATGCAGGACACATGGGACACTGTACCAGTTTTCACCAACTTAACCATTTGGTTTTTTAAAAAGTTTTTATCTTTACCTACCAATAAGCAACCTTGCTATTAGAGGATGGAGACAGATCACTCAGATAAGCATCACCACAAAGCTTAAGTTACACTTTTACTTAACTATTAACAGCTTAACAGTCTACTAACAAACATTCAAGTTGCCTAAACCAGCAATACCACAAAACATACAGAAATACCCAATTCTGCAACAATAAAATTTGTTTGTACTCCAGCTTCAACTGTAGGACTAAAATCACAATGTGAATGAGAAAAAAAGGTTTCCTGACATAACTTTTAGCAACACCTTTGTACCTATCAAGGCTGATGCACAAACTTTGCCACTTATTTTATTTCTCTTCTGGGGACATTAGAAGAGAGAGACTGAAGAGACTAATTCCTTTCAAACCTGAAGTTATCTTCAAGATAGAACACGTAACACTTTCTTTTGAGACCTCAAACTTGGTATCAGTGTTTGACTGCAGCAATCACAAACAGCAGTCCAGTTAATACCATTTTCAATAAAGAAACAAGCTTTCACCCAACTACAGCTTTGGTAAGTTAACACAGAAAACATTGTAAATGTGAACACATCAAAGCATGCTCATTCCAGGCTACACACCACAAGATCTCTCCTTCTGGAGGTACTTGCTCTGCTCCTGTGAGACCCACTGACATCCAAAGAACTCTTAAGAATGAAATTGTAAAAATACATCAATACATAAAATAAGTTTGAAAATCTCTAATGATAACTGTTAATCTCCGTGGAAAGACACAAAATGAACAAGGAAGTCAAAGAAATTCTGAGTAATCCCTCCCAGAAGTGAGCTCGGTTATCTGCTGCATTCAAACCATATTCTCTAGTCAAGGATAAAAGATTTAATCCTCATCTTCACATATTTCATATGTTAACCAAAGTAAAAGCAGAACTAACCAAATCTGTACCAGCTCACAAGTTTCTAAGGGTTGCCACATAGCATCTTTTACAGTTTTTTTTTCTGTAAACCATCTACTGTTTTCAAAATACTCAACACTACCCGATTTAAACCATTTAGTTGGTAAACATATCTTCAGTATTGATAAATTGCAGAAACACTTAACACCAGGCTTTGCAAGACATTACACAGGATGATTATACATTTAATTGCTGAAACTTTATAGTGACACTTCTTTTCTCGGTGGTTTTTTTTGTTTGTTTTTTGAAGACACACAAAGGAATAGGTAATTCCTCCTTCCAAAATGAACATAACCAACCCTTTTACATTAGTAGTTTCTCCTGCTCCTGGCCTACATATTCAGATCAAGGAAAAGCTCATTTCTAGACAGATGTACTAAAAACAGGGAAATGTTTGCAAACCCTTCTTTAGCACCATACATGACCTAAAGAGGGTATAGGAGAGCATACACAATACAATAAATACTTCTACTAGCAGTCTTTGGGCTACCCTGCATCATTTAAGTATGTCTTTTCCACTAATCCATATCCCCACATTCTCAAAGAAATAAACCCCTTCATCATAACAGGTCCTTCTAATTGTATCCTAAGGTGGTACTACTTTTTCTTCCACAAATATCATAGAAACTTCATAATTGAAGTGCAGAAAAAGACCAAAGAGCGAGCAGATGACCATCGGCATCAGTTTGGAATCAAAGCCCAAGTTACAAATCAGTACTACTCATCTTCAGGAACTGGCATTGATTCAGGATGACTGAGTCAGCAGTAGTACTTCATTAAGTAAACTTTACTTCTTTGCAGGATTTGAGAGAGAGAGAGAGAGAGAGAGAGAGAGAGAGAGAGAAAATGGGAAAGTTCCCCCCCCATCATTAGACTTACCTAACTAGACCACCGTTCGATCATTGATAGTACTTTCACATCTGACCATGAGATTTGATGTGTAGTAGTAAACATAAGACAACTAAGAATTTATGTAGGAATCCTAATACTTTATCATTTCAAGACAAGCCACTTAATTCCTACTAGCTGGCAATATCTGAAGCCTAAGTGAGTACAATTATAAGCTTTAAAAACAGGAAATAAATCATATTAGACTGGAATAACACTAAAAGATGATACTTAAAGCTTGTAATTAATATATGTTAGTCCAAATAACTGATTGTTGAATTGCATCTATTGTCAAACAGTTTCCAAACACCAGCTCAATTATTTTTAGCAATGAAAATATACTGTGAATAAATGTAAAGGGGGGGAAAAAACCACAAGGTATATATTTATAGTAAAAACATGGCCAAAGAATTGAAGTGTGACAATTAAGACTTTTTAAATGCAAAGATTGAAACACATAAAAGTAAACTACCTTGTTAAGATTGATGGAAATTCAATACTAGATGAACTTCAACATGATATGTGACTTAAAATACTGAGTCTAAAACTGACAATACGTTGAAGACAAAGCATCATCTGCTCCCTAAGAAAAGGAAACCAAAACCCCAACATTTTTAATGCTTTTTAAAAGGCATGAAGGAAAAGTAGACAGTTTGAACACAAACCAAATATGAATGTCGACTGGACCGGTGAGAATACCTGGCCCTCTCTGAATCTTCCTGAGAAAGAAGAAATGCAGAGTTACTTCATAGAGGAGGAAGAAAAGGAAAAGAAAAGAACCAAACAAAACCAAACCCCAACAACAACAAAAAATGCACAAAAAAAAACCCACACAAAAAACCAACCCCAAAACAAAAACCACACCAAAAAAATCCTCCAGAAAAAAAGAAACCAACACACCAAAAAAAAACCCACCACCCACAAAAAACCCCAACCAAACAAAAAAGACAAAGCAAAAAAGTACAAGCAAGCAAAGGTGAGAAACATTCTGTTAACACTTTTAATGCTATGTATTATTTTGAATAATCCACTGTGGCAAGTGAACTCATTCAAGTTAGAAGACCTGTGATTTCACCTGATTTGGAGACTATGTTAGGAGATGTAAATAAGGGAGGTTAATATAATTAGTAATTAGTGTTCAGTAGTCAATCTTTCTTCTGATTACTGTATTAATGCAGAAAAAAGTACAAGATTTTTAAAAAACTGAAAATAAAGTTAAAGCTTTACAAAATTACAAGCACATTAGTAAGAAATTTACTATATAATTACCAGTCAGATTGTGACTACTTTATGAAGATATTTTAGCCCTAATAGAGATGATTATTCTCAGTTTCCTCATACATATTTCAGATTTTCTCCTCTATTATAGGAACAAAGCTTCTTAAGAAAATTGATCAATTATAAGTTCTGTGGTAGTTCTGCTCTACAGTGACAGTGGAAATAAAAAAATGCAACTTATAAAATTTGGGGGAGGACAACTTGCTAAGGCACCTTAATACCTTTTGTTCTGTTGAAAGATAGGAGAATGTTCATTTTGGCTCATACAAAAGGAACAGATGAGAAGCAGCAGGACAAAAATACAACTAATTTAATATGGAAATGTTTCACGTGCCATAAGCTTTTCAAATTCTTAGTTACAGCAGGTAAGCATGTTAAGAATAACCTTAATTTCAAACTATCCCACTGGAAGCTACAACAGGGCTCTAAAACTAGGAATCCTTCCTTAAATGACTCACTTCCTACAGTTTTCCATATGACAGACTATTCTACAGATTGTAAGGCAGTTATCTGGAGTGTTAAAACCTCAGCCTCCAGATCACAGGTGGCTATCTAAAGTCAAGCTGGATTTCATGCTGCTTTGGGTCACATGGTTATGTTCTACATTACCCACAGGATACATTTACTGGTTTAATATTATCTTGTGACTATACAAGAGGCCTAGTTAATACTCTGCAAGAAAATAACTTCCCCAAGTCCCATTTCATAATAACGTTTCAGCCTTCCTCTCTGTCGTGGTTACCTTGAGGTTTAAATTACTCATTTATGCTATGTAACTTTTCAACACATTATAGTCAGATCACTGTCAATTTTAAATATACTTTGTGCCTGCAGTTTAAATGGTCAAATGCCTGTTAATAACATCTCCTGCTTGCAATATGACAGCTTGCTATTTAGATAAGATTCCTCTTAATTACTGGTGGAACACCCCAGCTAGTAACATGCTCCTATAATGCAAAACTCCAGCTTCTGATACAACTTTATGTACCTTTCTGTAGGTAATTTACTTAGAGTAGCAAGTCTTTTCCTGACATACTACCAGAAAATAGAAAGCCAGAGTTAAGTGTTCATCATATTCAGGTCAAAGGATAAAGTAAGTACTACAGCGCTTATCACAAACAGCTGCACTGGTAGCTATCCAGCTTGATTCCTAAGAATTTAAGTTTGAAATATATGTTTTATTTAAAATGGAGGTTAGGTGTCTTAGTCCAGGACAGGAGTGCACATCTGCTCAGAGACCTTCTGCACTCTTACGAGTGCAAAAATAAAGTGGCAGTCAATTGAGTGGCATTAATTTCAAAGTGATATTGGTCACAAACACCATCTGTGTTCTGCAGTTGGAAGTGCTTGATCTCCAAAAAAACCCAGACAAACAAACATACAAACCTGCATTCCACAAGGAGATGATAAAAACCTATGTTGTTCTTAGTAAGTGACATGAGAACTAACATACACATCAATGTCAGCTTGGCAAAGAGACAGCATAAAACAGCACAACTTCTGCAAATGAAATTCCAATAACAGTTCTAGGATTTCTCCAAGTAAGTGCTGATTAACTGTCATGGTGGTTGTAACTATTGGAATTCATGGTTAGTCTCCACATGTATTAGTTAAATCATCTTGATTCAAAACATTCAGAGAGTGAACACTTCCTTAAAAACTAAAAAGAAACTCTTGACTTTTTTAGGAGGCACATGGAGTTTGTGAAAGGAAATCTCTAAAGCAGCACTGCACTAAACTAGTATCAACTGAACAGCAGCTTTCTCAGATGGTGACTCTTCTCTCTACTCCTTTCTGCCTAGTGGACTTAATCTGAATAAATATCAGTCAAATATTTTATCATTATTCACGGAAAATAAGAGGCAAGGGATAAAAGGATGCAAGTGGCACATGTTTGGTTTTTTTGCTTTTCCTTTTTTGGTAATATTTTACAATTCATTTTTGTAAGTCACAGAAACCACCAGTGAAAAGACTATCATTTGCCACGTAACTTGAAGAGGAAATTAATAAATGCAAGTCTGATAAAAAAAAAAAGAATAAAAAATCCAAACCCCAGAAGTGAACCAAAATAAAAACAATTCACTATTGAAAAGATATTCACCTAGATTGAAACTATTGTAATTTCATTTTAAATAGATTCATGACTTTAAGGCAGCACATGGTAGAAACCAAACCTATTTCATTTTAAGAAAAGCATCTCATTTCATAGTTTGGCTTTTGCTGCCATAAAGTACCCTGCATACCCACATCCACATCCAGTTTATACTTAATTGTTTTCAGTAATAAAATACTTTGAAATGACACACAGCAAACCATTAGTAAATTACTTCCTCCAAATCCTGTGTTAGTTCTCCAAGTGGCAAAAACATGCACAACAGGTGGTTTTAGCCTACCATCCATTTCTGGATATGAGCCCATTTTCTATCATACGAGTGCTGAGAAAACTACAGAAGGTAAAAACAAAAAACAAACAAACCATTTACAATATAGATTAGTCACCACAGAAAGCTGGATTCCTAATGCAAAAATTTGGGAAACTCTAGGTTAATTCCCATGTAATCTTCAGTCTATCATAAGATACCTACAGCAGTTAGAAAACTCAAAGCATGAAAAAAATGAGAATCATAAAATTGAGACAAAAACATGTTTTGGAAATTGCACTTGTTAATACCACAGCAACCCCCCTGACAAATATCAGCATTTACATGGATTTAAATGTAATCATGATAAATAAAGCACGCAAAAGTTTGAGAATCTATGTCAAAACTTGAATCAAATAACCACAAAAAGAAAAAACCCAAACAAATAACCACAAAATAACCAGCCTGCTGAAAATTTAGTTCCTAGAGTTTTCTTCCTCAAGAAATGCAAACTTCTTTTTTTCAGGAGAAATGTGTGGAGCAACACACGAGTGACTGTATGTATAAACAGCATCCCAATTCCACCAATTTCTGTTTATGGGAAGATCCTGACAATAGATAATTATTGTGAATACTTTTGGTATAATCTATATGGCAAAAAAAAATTGTCTGAAAACTGCAAACCCAAAGTCACGTATCGGAATTATCCAGTTACTAGCTATATTATAAACACATTAAAATACATTCCCTAATTGTTTTTCCCATACAATAAGCAGTGTACATTTGGGGTCCGGTGATGTTTATCATCTATGCTGTGCTGCCACTTACCCATATTTACATGGACCTTTTGCACAGCAACAACCACCAAAGAAACTGCCACTTGTTAAGTAATTGCTCTTATAAAAGCACAAAAGTAACCTGTTGACTCAGCCACAAACCTACTCATCCAAATCCAGACGATATTAAACTTTGCATTAGAAGCTAAAAAACATTCCACTTTATGGAAAATTATTTATGTAAGCCTGACTTATGGACATTGTCATTATATTCCTGCTTCTGCTCATTTGAAAAAAACCAAATAAGCAGTAATAAGAAAGCCTCAGCCCTTTAAATACCTAAGCAAACATTTAGATTAATCCTTATCCAGTTTTGATTGCTAGCATTGAATTTCCTGCATTTTTTAAAGGTAAAATGTACAACCATCTGATTTTGTCCGTAAAGCTAGAATTTAAAATCACATTTAAAGTGTTTTAATTTGAAAGCAAGAGTGCCAATAGCCTATTTGGTTAGCAAGTTTCTTCCCCCACAACATGAGCATAACTATTAAGGAAGATCAAAATGAATGTTCAGATTAGTATCTTGTGAGGTGCTATCCACAGGTAGATACAAAGCAAGTTATCCTTCTAGATACATAACCTAAGAAGAAAGAAGAGGGTACGGGGTGAGGGGGAAGAGAGTTGCCTGATGCTGAAAATACTAGCACACAGCTGGATGACCCCAAAAGAAAAGCTGATGCGAGTACAGAAATAAAATCCACTAAGAATTTTGGTACAGGTTTGCAGTAATTCCTGATAATTCCCACTACCTCTTTTTGCTGTCGCTCCAGCTCTCTCATACGTATATCTCTTGCTTCTGCTCGAGCTGCCCGTTTGGCTGCAAGCCTGGCTTCTGCCTACAAGCAAAACAAAAATACTGAAAGTTAAACACACTTTTTTAAAATTTTTTTTGTATAATGGCTTGAGTACTCGATCTCCTCACAAAAACACGTGAAGATTCTAATAACACAACACCTAACTAGTAAAGAAATCAGAGTTGTCAGAATTAAATTTCAGAAATTCCACGTACCTAAAACTCTTTACAGTTCTCATTACTAGTCAAAAGAATTACATGTTGATAAAATAACTCAGTTCAGAAATATTACTGTCATGCAATCTAAAAATACACATCATGCAGACGTTAACTATGCATAGTATTTAAACAGGCACATATGCAACTGAAGAATCTTTGGCCACAGAAGGACATTAAAACAAACAAACAAAAACACCCCCAAACAAACAAACAAAACCCCCCCCAAACAAACAAACAAACCCCCCCCCAAACAAACAAACAAAACCCCCCCCCAAACAAACAAACAAAACCCCCCCCCAAACAAACAAACAAAAAACCCCCCCAAACAAACAAACAAAAAAGTGTCAAACCAAAGATATTAAACTTCTACAGTTCATGTCATATTTGAAGGCTCTGCAATCTTTTGGTATTATTTCAGAACGCAAATATGACTCAGAAGTTGCACTTCAAACAGGGGTCAAAAAATCAATTACTGGACAAAATTGAAGAAAAAAGTTTATGGTTAAAGTCCCACACTTAAACATTCACTGGCACCAAAGAGGAACTTTCCTACCGTTCCATTCAAGCCCTTACACTTCCAACACCTTCCTTGGACACAGCTCTAGCACACCATCTGCTGTAAGCCAATTTAACCATCATCACAAAGTTACCAACAGAAAGTAGTTTTCTGCTGTGTTAGTGAAACAAATTGACTTACAGATGGATCTTATGAACACCAGACCCAGCAAAAGGGTCGAGCGGGACAAATAGGAGTGAGACCTCCCCTTCTTCAGTGGAAAAAATCTGTTCTGTCTGCACTGAAACCTGGTCATGGGCAATTACAACTGCACATTTTCTTCATTTTCTATCCAGCCTCAACCAAGAAACACATCGCCTTTCCGACCCTAAATGCTACTTCAAATTTAATCAGTTAATTGCACAAGGTGATTATTTTTGACATAAAGTTAACAGTTGAAGAAAACACAACTACATTTTTTCATATCTGAATAATGAGTCGATGAAAATTTTCACTTGAATTCTTGAAATATTAAACCATTGAAGACAGGGTTTCCACCAAAAATTACAACCGTGTCCCTAATATTGATTAAAAACTTACAAGGAACACCAGCAACAACAAATTCAGAACAAGCTAACATAAAAAATTAAATTTTCATAGAAATTCTTAATGTAAAATTCAATGGGATTTTTACATTTGGTTCAGGATATTCTTTTTCTGCTTTTGCCACAATCACAGCATAGGTTTATATAAAACACTAGAAACTTATAAAATTCACAACAGTTGCAAATAACTATCTTTTACTTCAAGAAAAGGGATATTCAACTCTGAATTTGAATCATGATTAAGCTCCAGGTACAAAAATACCTCTCAAACAACAAGAAGAAAAGAAACACTTCACAGCTTTAATACTTCAAAGAGTTTGTCTGGACTTCAAATGCCTCTCATTGACTATTTTTCTATATTTTGCACACTCAGATGAAACGATTCCAAGTCTGCATCAACACTCTTGCCTGCCACGATGTAATTCTTTTGTAGAGCAGTATAAAGCTGCTCTTATTCCTAGCTGATGACAGCACACAAAAAAAGTAAGGGAATTCCCACGCAGCAGGAAGTCCTTCCTCGCTTGCAGCCCTGCTCTGTAATTATCTGTAATTATATCCCTGTGCCATGTAAACTTTCACAGACACGTATGCAACACAGAAAGGGAAAGCACTCAAACAGTCTCGGTTCAGTTCTGTCTATAGATCATCTAACCTTTAGACTCTGGCAAGGCTTTAAAGATAGAAAGTTCGTTAGTTTATTGATCCACACTAAAAATCAATTCACGTTTCACCACTCTCTCCTAGTCCTGCAGCCAGAGACATAAATCACATTCCTGCAGTAGTGGGGAATCTCCATTTCTTCCCATTTACTAAACCCTTGGTGAATTACAGGAGAATTCTACAAACATTTGTCATAAAACGGGTGCCTGGACTTGAAGGAAAAAAAAAAAAAAAGAAAAATTTCTTATATTTTTAGAGACAACTTTTAGGAAAAAAAAAATAAAATAGGTTGTTTGCACTCATTTAGTGCAGAGGCATTGCAGAAGAGCTTGTCTTAATGCAAACTCCCATAGCAAGGATGAGATCCAAAAGAACTCTCTACCTAACAGCACTAGTACTACAAGAAGTGAAGGGGAAGAGACAACAGAGGAAAAGTTTTCTGATGCAGAGGAAAGATGGAGGAAAATGAAAGAAATCTCAAAGAGGAAGTAGGTCAAGCAAGCCACTCAGATCCTGTGATAATGCCCTTATCTTCCATTAATTATTCTCATGTAAGATGACACATCAAATTCAAGCAGTGCAGAATAATGACTGTATAGAAATGAATTTATTCCATCAGTACAAAAGAATTTTTTACCCATTTCGTAGAAAGCAGCTGTTGGTACCAAAAGGCAGATAGATGCCACTTTATTGGTTTTGACATGTCTCATAGAACAAGGGAATCTCAATTTTGTCAGATTAGAGTGGTGAGAAAGAGTAAGATTAGTGCTTTCTGAAATCTGAACTTTTGGAGGAAAACACCATGAAGCTTCATCCATTAGAAGTGTATGAAGACTACACTAGAAGCCTTTAATAGTATTACAAGCTCTTATAATTCCTAGTGCAGTTTTGCCACACAGATCATCCCAAGTGGCAGCCTTTTGTTTCAGCATGTTTTGTTTACCATCTCTTGATACCTAGAACACCTCTTAGGAACGTTTTCCTCACAAGACATCTGACTTCTGGATCACGGGACTCAATTCCACTATTGTAATTCACATCTGCTAAAAAAGTACTTTCAGAAGAGGAAGCTGAGGAACAAAACACCCTTTGACAATAAAAAGCTGAGCAAGCCACGTTGCTGAGGTACTGGCCTCAGAATGGCAAGGTACATCTATTCTAGGTATTCATGCACTGAGAAGTGGTGTGCCCTATCTCAGCGTAGTAGTGGAGAACGTTCCTCCAGCCTCAAATGATGAGGCAGATACATGGCACAGTAAAATCAGATGTTATGTAAAGGCAGAACTTAGTCTCGTTAACTGGCCTCTGCTGCTCCATCCCAAAAAATGAATTCTGTTTCTTTAAAGCAAAAGCTTTCCTTAGAAGTTGGCTAATATTATAAGTTGCAGCTATGAATCCAGTGACAACAGCTATCTGACATGGGATCTAGGGGCCAGCTTCTCCTCCCCAGACCAAGGGATGAACAACCTGGCAGTAGTACATACTGTGATAACACAGTATTCACAAGGACAGAGCTTTTCACACTATTTTAAAACTGGATAACAATTTTAAATTAAGACTCTTAAGAAAATATACTATACACAACCTTGAAAAGATGTATATGAAGGTAATGAACCATTTTATTCTGAAATTTGTTGAATTCTCTTCCCCCTAACAAGCCATGAAAGGTAACCCTTGAAATACAGAAAAATGCCAGAATATTAGAAAGGGAAAAAATAATTCTAAGCAGAAAATCAGAAAGAACATTTCATTTCAAACAGGTTTTCAGAATTATTAATAGGCATTAAAGACAGTATGAAATGCCTACCCCTTAAATGATATGCTGATCAGCATAAGAAAAATTATCTTCAGTAGATTTCAGATTAATAACAGAATACAGAATGTGTCTTATGAGCTTTTCAGTAAATTGTTTTTCAGTTCATTCTTGACAGAAGAGGAGGGAAGACTTAATATGCATTAATCCCTAGCACAGACATATTCAACTCTGCTATCTCTGTGAGACAACACCTCTAGCTGTGAGATCTACTACTAATTTATCATTAAAGGAGGAAAAAAAAACCTCTTTAATTTTTGCTTAATTTGCGCTCACGCTCAAATTTTAATTGAGGAGATGAACAATGTAAGAGAATAAAGCCCCACAGTAACTTTAAGCAAGATAATACTTATTACACCATGCTACTGAGACCTTTTTTCCCTAGGCTAAGTCACAAGCTGATGTTACTGTACTAGAACCACACAGAGAACACTCGAGGTAAATTTAAAGCCAGATTCCTTCTCCTTCATTAACTGTTTCACCCAAAAATGGGAGATGAAACTTGTTAAGTGAGACCGTCTATGACCCAGAGCCCCACAGAGAACAGATTTAGTAGGGTGAGAACTTGCATTAGAACTGGTATGAACAGAGCTTTCTGGAAAGCTACCAACTACATCAAAATTTTTTTTTGCTGACAGAGCATTTCTTTTGCCTACAGTCTACGATGGCTGCAATTGAAAATGCGTGCAGAAGCTGTGTTTGGAAACACCTATCACCTACCTGCTTTGCCTTACACAGATGTGTATGTATATATACCATACACACACAGGCAACAGGCTTACATTCCAAGACCAACTAGAACCTGCATTTTGCACTGGTTCATGTCAATTAGGGTGAGCAGCTTTGTAGATAGCGCAGCTCAACACTTCTGTCTATATTTATACACAAACAGTACTGAGGCTTTTGTTTCCAAGTCACAGCATTTCCTCCCAGAGAAACCCAAGTCCAAATAGACATCTGTAAGACTCTACATTCCAGCTGCCTACTTCCTATATCCTGTGGGACAAAATTCCCCTTTGTATCAACTTCTTAAATGCATTTTTGGCTGGTTACCTCCAGCTCTCTATTTTTCAGGTGTCGAGTCTGTTAGGAAAGTCCTGGTATAGTGTACATACTGGGTTTATTTTCAACAGAAATATGACTTTTCACATTCTAAATAGAATATATTACAAATACCTTTAAATAATGATTATTACTCACTCAATACTAATGCACTGTACTTACCACCTTAAGAATACTACACACTGCAAAGGGATAAATGTGGAAATTTTTTTAGCTTTAGATCTCAGACAGCAACTGGATTTCTTATTTAGCTTTAGCTAAGCATATATCTATTTGCTAAGCTTATGTCATGTCAAGTTACACTAATCATACAATTAATATCGTGTTGTGACAACTTGTCAGTAAATGTGATTTTTTTTTGATTGAAAACACTCTTAAGTTTCTATTAATTGTCCTTTTTTTGGCTAATTACGCTTTTTAATGCCTAGCTTCAAAAAAATCAGCATTTTTGCTGGAAAATGAGATTGTCTTAAATTCAGAAATAGGGGTGAAAACAATCTGAAATTAACAAACCTCTCTGGCAATGTTATTCAGAGCTTCATCTTCTGCAGAAAACCTGTCTTTCACCGGAGTTCTCTTCCGTCCTGATCCAGGAGTTCCCATGTTTATTCTTGGGTTCTGTATTTGCAAAAACAGACAGGAAAAAAGCTCAGTTTCCAGGGCCATAATTAAAAAACAACAAGCAATCCACACCTTAAAATGTAGTAAGTTTTCCAGTTCTTTAGCTATACTAACACTCAAGAAACCTACATGCTATTGGCACAAATTTATCCATCAGTTGTATTTCTGAGAAAACTTTATCACAAAAATCTTCTGGCAGCTTTTATAGAACACCACTGCATCCTACAACGGTGCACACACAGCATTTTTCTACTGAACAGAACCCAGTTGACCTACAGTTTCAAAGTTATGCACAACTGTCAACTGCTCCAAGCTCAATGATGGTATCTCTGTAACCTGTCACTCCTCACAACTCCTAAAAATAAGTATCCCTTTAGTTTTACAGGTGTGAAGAAAACCTAGAGGAAAGAGCAGGTTCAAGAATTAAACTTAGATGATCATTAGAGCTCTCTGCAACAACAGAAATGATAGACTCAGCAGACAAACTTTGTAAAGCATCCAAGGAGGTAGATGGGGCTTATTTACATATTAATGCAGCTGTTCAGCAGCAACTGAAGGAGCTGCAGTTTTCTACTACAGCAGAAGTTTTACTATAGCAGAAGACACTTCTAGACAAGCAAACATTCTTCTGCCTAACAAGATGCATAATTTGGGAAACAGATAAAAACATCATTGCATCATATACCCTAAGTAATGTAAAATACCCTTTCAGTCTTCTCCCAGACACCTGTTATCAATTGCAAGAACATAAAAAAATCACCCAACCAAAACGTAGCAGATACAGCCACCAAACAGCAAAACATTACTCAAAAATAAGAAAATCTAACTTAGATTTTTCAAATATCCTAAAGAAACCACAATTCCAAATATCTGGGTCTTTCCAAACGTCAGATGAGAATTTGCTGGCAGTTCAGCTATTTGATATAAATGAGATAAGCCTCCCACACAGGGCTTGGGAAAACACCTTAGAACAGAATTTTTTTAATGCAAATATAAAAATGTCTGGAAGGGAACTACTGTTAGCTATCCTTTTGAAACTGAACTGGTGAAAGAACTATCTTTCATACTAGGTCTAACTAGCAAACATTCGAGAATTCCTTACAGTTTAATCAAAGAGGGGGTAAAAAAAAGTGACATGGTTATTTTTGTACAAGCACAGTTTTTTCTTATGATTTTTCTGCAACAATCACAAAGCCAAAAATATACTGAGGCACTCAAAGATATCAAGCAGCATCACAGATTCATTTTATTGTATTTTAGCTTCTACACTTCTTCCTTCCTCCATAACTTTATGCCACTAGTTCTCTCTTTTCCTTGCAGGCAGGCAGTCTTTTATTCTGCTTCAAATTCTGCAGCTCTTTTGCTATTCCTTATGCACTTAGACGGGGGAAATAGAATGTTTGCTGATGATGAAAGAAAAGACAACAAAGACTTAAGACAAGGTGCTCCCTTTCTTAAAAGCTACTGCACAGGACAGATAATGATGCAATGACTTTACTAATTTTTGGTCGCCATTCTGAAACCCAAACGAAACACTCTGAGTAATGCAGGTGCACAACAACTCCATTGGGCAAAAACCTGGAGAGATTGCAGTGTTTGTGGGTAAGCAGTAGAGAAGTGAAACCACAGTACCTGAAGGGGCCAGAGAAGATGCAGTTCTGTCACCCATTAATGAACACGCTCGTGATGGGGGAGCGGGGACACAAAGCACCTTCCTGGATTCCAGCAATTCCTCCACAGGCTGCTCATTCCCTCTGCAGTGCAGTGTTTGGATAAAATACAGGAATTTGGACCAACACACAGATCTCACCTGCCAGGGGGTGCTTTTACCATCTGCCTGCAGCTCATGGTTCAATTTATTTGTTACTCTCCCACAGTTTTTACTTTTGTTTGTTTTGGCTTTAATTCTGGTGTTAAGTAGCAGATTCCAGCCACTCTCTTATCAGAGGTTGGGATGGGTCTTGAAAGGAAGACAGCAGAGCTTAAACTCAGGGTGAAGGGAGACTGAGATAAGGTCTGGGACAAGTATTGCCAGTGTCAATCCATTCGATAAGAGTCTTTTTAGTCTTAAAAACAAGCAAGACAGTTTTGTACTCGGATTAATTTAGACATATACATGCAAAAAGAAGTTTGGAGATCTCTGCGGTAAAGATTTAAGCTGAGCTACAGGATGCTGCCCACGTTCAGAAGAAATGTCTCTCTGCATCTTTTTCAGTAATTCTTACTGACTCCAAATAAGAAAAGCAGATAAGGCCCAAAGTAGAAGTCGCATCAACACAGAACAATACTCCCCCACTACAAAAGGTTCTCTTAAATTTATATATTGGTTCTTCCCCCACCTCCCCCCCAAAAAAAAACCCAAACGAAAACAAAATCAAAATCAAGAGAATATGTTCTAAGAGGTCATTTCACGATAGCAACAGAACTCAAAGCTATCTACCAAAGTCACACGCAATTAAATTCTTCTAACTTGTATGTTAAGGGTTGTATTTATTAACATCTACCACGTAAGTAAATAATTGAACATACCTTCGACTTGAACTAAAAAAAGAACAGATGCTTTAAATAAGAAAAAAGCACTTGATCTCAGCCTCGCTGCAGCGGAACTGTGCCAAAGGCACGGTGGAGGAAGGGGAGCACGGCATCCCCGCCAGCCATCTGCCACGCTTCCCCCCCAGGATGAGCACACACCTCCTGACTGAGCCCAAAAACCCAGGTAGGAGGCAGGGACAGATGACCTGGAAGCTACGCAGAGCTGCTGACTCGGCCTACAAGGAGGAGTTAGGAAAGGCAAAGCTCAGCTGAAGTCAAAATTAGCAAAGGTTGATGAGGACAAAGAGAAAGGCTACTAAGAAAACTGCAGGGCCGTCGCGTAGCGACGCAGGGGACATTGCAGGGGTTGCTTGCAAGGCAAAATGATCTGGGCAATACCAAGTGCAAAGCCAGGAATTACTGTGTGTGTTAATCAAATACTCAAAACTGTCTGGATATTTACCCAAAACTGATCATGCTGAAGAGCAGGAGGATCATCAGTTAAACAGCAACCAGGGAACTAGAAATAAATGTTTAAAATAAAGGAATACTCTCGAAAATAAGTGTAAAACCTGGAAATCTGTACCGGTGGAAGACACCTCGGAGAGGAAACTGAATCAGCTGAAATCTGTTTTGATGCTGCCAGAAGTCACCCTGCTGACTGCATCGTGGTACCTGTCCAGACCAGAGAGCCCAGCATCCCTGCTGGAGGATGCAAGGTTCCTGCATTCCAGCTAGCAGGTGGTCAGCACAGGCTGCAGCAAGGGATGAGAACCCACACCTTAGGTGCACCAACGCGAGCTTATGAGGTGTGCTCTCACTGGCACGTGGATTTGGGCATCGTGTTGCATAATTACATGCAAATCCAGAGTGCCCGCTTTTCCAACAGGGATCACGTGCAAATAGGGGACCCTGGAGCTGAAGAACAGAGGGTAGTTAAACATTGGCCTGGAGAAGCTGTGAAATGCACAGCCCTGAAGACATTAAAAACTGGACAAGGCTCTGAAAATCCTGCTCTAATTGACCACACTGTAGGCAAAGGATCACCTCCAGAGGTTCCTTCCAAAATAAAAGATCATGTGATTCTATAGTCATTACTTCTGCCAGCTCTGAAACTAAAACTCAGTACAAGCTTCCTTTAGTTTTAATATTCCTTCAAGGGTCTTGTCATGATTTCTTCCATTCTATGTAACTTTTAATTGAGCTGATGTATGTCAGAGTATGTCACGTCTTGTTATACAGTTCAAGAGATGTAGTCCTATGGCTAACAGATAATTAGTCCAATACTAAACGTATCATGATGTTATTTCCCAGAAAAATGTAAAGGGGACAAATACCTCACAGGCATGCAGAACTATTTCTTAAGTTGCTTCACTTCTGTAACTGTAGGAAAAAATATTTTGCTGCATGTTCTAAAGAATGCAATATAGGCTGCAGCATTAGAATTTTCACAGAAAACTAAAGAGAACCTCAAAACACAGCCACACAAAGAACAGTTTGTTACACTGGCCTTCCCAAACTATAAAAGACAATAAAAGGAAAGTACATTATAATCTGCTGCATTTACAGTTCAGAATTCCTGAGTCAGATCTATTACATGTTTATTTCTCACTGTAGGCTGGGTTACACATTGTATTACAGGGCTGATGAAATGACATCCTGTTGTATTTCATTCCAAAAAAAAAAAAAATGAAGTGTCTGCAGTCTCCCCAAAAAAACCAGACTTGTGAGGAAATCCCTCAAGTTCCCTCTCATTGGTCTTCATTTTGGGCATATATAAATTTTCTCTCTTCCCCAAGTCTTTGCCATCTACTCTTCTTCCTATTACTTTCTGACTAAAGGTTCTCTTTGTTTCTTTTTATCTTCCTAGAAAAAAAGCCTGACCCATCTTACATAAACCAGAAGCCCCATTACAATTTAAGGCCCCAGCACTCACCACCTTCAACGGCACCACCTGTTCTGATGCCTGGGTCTGTGCCAGTGTATTTGGCATCACCCGCCTGCAAGGCCTTCAGATACTACAGTGTGAGCAAGCTATAAATAGACAGGCTGAAACTCTCCTTTACTCTTTCAAGTAAGACCACAAGAAGATTAAAAGTCACCTGCATAGAAACAACCTGGGTATATTTGATCCATCAACCGAGAGCAGCCCTACTCTGGAACCACTGGCTGTTAGAACCAGCCTCAGTTTCCTGCTGAATACTGGAATACAAGCCAGCGGCCCCTGCATTTCAAGTCCAAAGCCAAACGCAGCAGTTTTGATCTTTAAAGAAGTAAACTCTTTTAATCTTGCAGAGGACTTGCACCTTTTGTCCGTAATACGCAAAGTTTTTTGCCGTTTCTGCTGTCCGCTTGCAAAGTTAGTGTTTTGATCTGCTACAGGTAAAATATCTGTATTTAAACATCTGAATTAAGTGGATCATAAAGGAGGTTCTAAACAACACTGCAATAGCACTAACTGACCCTGCTGCTGGAAATTGGTATCTTTGACATATAAGACAGATTAACACTACTGAGAAGCTCATTATAAAATATCATCTTAATGTAATTTCTTTAGAGTACATAAATACTTGTGTTTGTTACAGAATTTTATCTACCTCTTCATAAAGAAGAGCTAGCACTAAGTATTTCCCTCAACAAAACCCAAAGACCTTATAGAATACACAGTAACAGTCTGTGAGATCAACTTCAGTTAAAAATTTACTCCATTTAAATTAATGCTAAATTCTTTGAATTCGTGCTCATAGAATGGTTTGGGTTGGAAGGGACCTTAAAGACCACCCAGTTCCAACCTCCCTGCTGTGAGCAGGGGCACCTCCCACTAGAGCAGGTTGCTCAAAGCCCCATCCAACCCAGCCTTGAACACTTCCAGGAAGGGGGCATCCACAACTTCTCTGGGCAACCTGCTCCAGTGTCTCACCACGCTCACTGTAAAGAACTTCTTCCTAAGATTGTAAGAACAAAAAGGCAACGAAACCAGTGGGAAAGGGGAACATTAACACTGAGGAAGGATGGAATTTCTTTAAATCAAACAGTATAAAAACCGCAAAGAAAGAATCTGAATAAAGTTAGAAACCCATTAAGAAATAAGAAGGGTGAATGTTTTTTTTTCCTTCTGCTTCTTACACTCTCCTCACCAGAAAACCAATCATGGATTGCTAATCAAGCACAAACAGCAGTAACTATTTTGATGGTAACAATTCCATAAATGTTAAATACATTTAAAAACATTTATTTGTGCAATATATGCCAAAGACCGAAAGCTTTTCCAAATACCTAAAGAGAAGGATCTAAGAATCAAAGAGTGCTGTGCAATGACAACGGAGTTGAAATTAAAGAATCTAAATATACTTCATAAGTTAACTGAACACTTGCTCTTTACGTCAACAAATGACTACTGCTGATGAGTGAAGGTAGGGAAGCTCCAATA
Source organism: Actenoides lindsayi (assembly GCA_025331215.1). Classification (NCBI taxonomy): domain Eukaryota; kingdom Metazoa; phylum Chordata; class Aves; order Coraciiformes; family Alcedinidae; genus Actenoides; species Actenoides lindsayi. The sequence continues at coordinate 70,081 of WTSP01000416.1, forward strand.
GCTGTAGTTAAAGCCAAGCTCTAACACTTGATGTGGTCAGAACAACAGTGGAAAACCCAACCCGACAATTTTAAAGAACTGTCTCATGAAACTGTGGCTCTGGCAACATAAAGGTACAAACAAGCCAGAGGTATTATTACTGCAAAACAGTAGGAGCAGGCTTCCTATTTGAGAAGGAGCAAGAAGAACCACATTGGAAATCACCAGCTTATTTGCTTAACCTTCAGTGCTTTATCAAAGCAAAAAGGAGACAGAAATAAATGGATATAGAATAAAAATAGCTTACTTTTCTGGAGTTAAAATTACGCAAGACTAAGATAAGAGTCTTCCCCAGCAAAATGCCTCTGTGCACTCTTTGAGATCAGTATGTCTGTCCGTGAGCCCAAAAGCACCCGAGAAGAAGAGGAGCTACACAGAGTGACCACGACCCAATGAAGAAGAGTGTGGGGGGAGAGAGAGGAAAATAAACAGGGGTTTAATGCAATAGTTTTAAGGACTCATTTAAAATTTTCATTCAGAATTACCTTGTTCAGAAAAAGATTAACTGAAACTAGAGCTATTAAAAAAAAAAAAGACTCTTACTCATATTAGCAACTCCTGACATTAAAGGATAAAAGCAAAGACTGAGAAAAGTATAATTACTGTCTGCCAAAAGATTACAGTGTTTACCATTATGATGAAGACAAAATTACTCCAGTTCATGAATAGTGTTTCCACTAAAAAAAAAAAAACCAAAAAAAACCCCAATCTGCTCATCTCTAATCATGGCCCACTTCAGAAACCGTTGGCACGAAGTTTCTGCTCTGATCAGACAGGCTCCTGTCAGCTTCTTCAGGAAAAAAAGTTACTCTTTGCATAGCTATTCCAGTATGAGCTGACAATTTCACAATCTATCCTTTTAATGCAGCTTATTAGCAGTTTATTTGCCATTTTAATATCTGAGAAATACAATTTCTTATGAGTTCATGGAGTCTAGCGATAGAATGACAATTCCTTAGAGGGGACTGAAATCCCTCTGCAAGTCACCCGTTAAGACAATCAAAAAGCCATTATGTGGTCTGCAAAAGTGTTGCCTGATACAGGTGTAAAGTGTAATTGTTCTTGCTTAGTGTTGGTAAACTTCAAGCAATTCAAGGCAGTAACTGTACCAACATACCCTACAGTCCTGTAGAACTGCCAGGTGCCCCTGGGCTCACCAAGCTGTCTCTGGTGACCTTTCTCAGTCATCAGAAACTGCTAAAATACCAAGAGAACATCATACAGCGATGCAGCTTCAAGCAGTGGCACTTACCTGATGAAGTCTGTGTTCTCCATCAGTTAGTTGCTAACAGCTGCAGTTGGAGATGCCATTACTTCACAAACTAAAACATTACATACAGGATATTATCCTCAGTGACAAGAGGCATCTGCAAAGCTCTTCTAATGGTCACTCACCAGATCACTCAGGGCACAAATTAAGGACATATAGGTTTCAGAGAAGTGTAACAGTTGGACTTTTCTAGACTCAGTGCTGAAGATCCAGGAACAAACCAAGAAACCAAACGTTATTTTAAAATATGAGGAAGTGACACTACTATAACGAGCACTATGAAAAATGAGGGGAATGCATAATAAAAAACAAAGTCACAAGAAGTCTGTAAGCATTTATTCGAAAATGGAACAACCATCATTTTCTACACTACCAGCTTTTTCAAAGTAAGTATCCTTTCTGTCATTTTGCAAAAGAATTATTAAGTACTCGTTAAAAAAAAAGCCAAAATAAAACAACAAACTGAAACACTGCTACTATAATGAGGCTGCTTTTTTTTTTTTTTATTAATGAAACAAACAGAGAGCCCCATGGTAACAACCCACGTTGAGTAAGAAGCTGCAACTATTTAAGATATTTTTCCATTACCATTTTATTAGACTCCTACACTCTTTTCAACTCCCGATACAGTTACAGCACAGCAAGGAAAAGCTACGGAAGCAAGCAGGACAAATTCTCCTGGCTACTCCCTTAGAGCTTTCTCCAGCTGATGCCGGCCCTGCTGACTAGCCCTCTGCTGTGGTAGCAGCCTGGTAGGCTCAGAAACACCCATTCCCACCTGGCCCTTTGGGAGGTGCTCCTCTAGCTCTTCCCTCTGAGCAGCTCTAACTCTGCATGTTCAAAAAACGCCAGCTCGATCCTCTTCACAAGCAGATGGCAATATTGACAGAAGCTCTTTTCAAAGACATGTAATGCAGAAACACGCGCTGTCCGTTACATACGCTGACCCCTGACAATCACCACACACCTCACATCAGGATCTGACAAACAAAAACAACCACCTCGTATCAAATCTGGTATTGGTTTCTAATCCTCTGCTGGCATTATATACCAGAGGTATTGAATCATAAACTGTATCAATCTAGGTTTTCTGGATGTGTGCACATCACAAGTTGTGCACTACGTGAAAGTCTAGACCTTTAATAAGCTCTACAGATCCTCACTACCTGGAGTCTAGTTTAAACAGCCCTTTCTAGTAGTTCACACGTGTCCAAGTACTATGCCATCTTCTGAGACTATGAGAGTCATAAAAAAACCCCAAGAAAACAACCTCCTTTGGAGTCAATACACATGAAGCACTGATGCTTAGAGCAGCAAGCTCACACCTGACACATTTCACGTAACTATCTTCTGCTGACAGGTTCTCAGCTACAGCCAGGAATCCAGTTCAGGTAAGCCTGACTTCACACTCTAAGGTAAACATCTCCTAACACAAAACAATGGAAAAAAGCACGTCATGTACGTCACGCTGTTTTGTTCTGCTAGATCACCTTTCATCTGCTCTTTCACTGTCACTAAGCAATTCCATTAACCAAAGAAGCAGATGTATTTTAACAAGATAACTGTCTCTGGGCCATAACACATTTTATGACATGACTTTACAGTCAAGACACAACCGATACTTTAAGAACTCGCCAGAAAAGCATTGATTTAATAGAACATTTGTAACTAAACCCCCCCCCCCCTTCTCCAAAGATATTCCATGCTAACAGAGATACTTCCTAGGATCAGTTTTATCCCTTTATCTTCCTCATTTCAAGCCAAAAATGCCTGGTCTGTCTCTCTAAAATTAAAGAGCCCCCGAGTAGATAATACAAATTCAACACAGCAGCGCTTCAGATACAAAATGTTTTTGTTATCAGGGAAACGCGTAACGCTTCTCTCCCAAGTGCTAGGATTCAGACTGGAAAGCACAGAAAACACGGAGCAGGTCGCAGCCCTGAGCTGGTTTGGGGCTCCTTCCAAACTCATGAACGTGCCCGTGCCTCTCATCATCATCGACAGCCTCTTCGCAATTACAGCAGCAGGGCGTAGTAAGAACAAAGAAATAAACGAAATAAACGGAAAAAAAAAAAAAAGCCCGGCTAAGCGCCGGAATGCCTGCCTGAGCCCCGGCACGCCCTGCCGCTCGGGGCTGCGGTAACGTGCTTCGAGGAAGGGCGAGACCGAAGGGCACCGAAATACACTCCGCTGTGATTTCAGGACATCTCTCTCTCTCTCTATCTCTCCTCTTCCTCCCCCTCGCACCGCCGTTTCCACTCAGTACCGCGGCGTGAAAGGCGCCTTCCCGCAGGCCTGCGGGCCGGGGGCGAAGGATCGCGCCCCGCCGGAGAGCCTGGAGCGGTCCCGGCCTCCCCGCCTCGCCCGCCCGCAACGGCTCCGGCAGCGGCCGCAGAGCAGGGAGCCGCTGCTCGCGACCGCCGCCGTTCTCCCTCTGCTTTCTGTTCACTTACCTGACGAGGGAGTCCCGGCTGAGCCGCCGTGCCCTCCCCGCTTCTCCAAACCCGAAGAACCGGGTTCCCACCCTGCTTCCCCGCCCCGCCCGGGTTTGTCTGTATACGACACCCTTCCTCCCCACCTCACCCCCCTCGCCGGCCTTCACCCGCCTTCTCGCCCGGGCCACAGAGCGCCTTACCTGCGGGCCAGCCTGCTGCAGCACAGGAGCACCTGAACAGGAGGGGGGAACTCGTTTCGCTCTCTCTTCCTCGCCTTCCACCGATGCGGGGGGCTGGCGGGTCCCGGAATCGCCTCAGGCTTCTTCCTTCCCTCGCTCCCCACGCCCAGAGTCCAAGGAACGAAGGCAGAAGCCGCCCCAGGGCGAGTGCGGGTGCCCGCCGGGCACGGACCGTCCAGGGGCCGCAGACAGGGCAGCTGCTACCTCGCTTCACCCTTCTCCCGCACACCCCCTCCCGCCCCTTCCCCGCGAGGGGCTGCCGGAACCGGAGCTTTAGGCGAAGACGAGCCGCACCGCTCCAGGCCGCCCTCCTCTTCCCCGCCCCACGCTCTTGCCTCCTCCCCTTCAATGCCGGGCGGTTACAGCCACACCGAGAGCCCGGGTAAGGAAACCGCGGTTCACTTCAAACCACCCCGCAGGGTCCTGAGGAAGGAAGAAGCGGCCAGGGCAGAAGGGGAGGGATGAGGAGGGAAGGCGGCCGGCAGCCGCTGCGGCGAGCGGCACACGACCCACGTTGCCGCCGAGGAGCTGCCCGCACCCGCGCTACCCCCCGCCCAGCCCCTCAGACAGGCCGCCGAACGGAGCGCGCAGGCGCCGCCGCGGGGGGAAGGGGCGAGAGCATGCGCAGAGCGGGTGGGCGCGGCTGCGGGGGCGGCGGCGGCGGGCGGTGCTGCTGCGGTCGGCGGGGTCCCGACCGAGCGGCCGGAGCTCTGGCGTGGGGGGTAGATGGGTGTCTTTGTCCTGAGGCGCCCTTCCAGCTCAGGGGAGGGGAGGCAGCAATCAGTCAGTCAGCCCCCAGCGTTAACCCTCCTCCTCCTCCTCCTCCCCCCGCGTTTCTCTTTTCCTCAGCAGGCAGCGAAGGGAGCGGGGTCGCGCCCTGTGGTGGGAGGGCTGCGGCGCCCAGCTCACCGCCTCGGCCCCCCCTTATCACCGGGCAGGCCGGCTGACTCGCTGCCCTGGCGGGGAGAGGTAGGTTCCGCGACCTTCTCCTTTTGTTTTAGCCGCTGGGTTTTAGCGGAGGTTTGTGTTTGCCGAGACGGCGTTGCCCTGGGGAACGGCCCGGCGGCAGCCCCGGGAGGCCGCGGCCTCCCCTGCCGAGCCTGCGGGAACCCCCCCTGCCGTCATTGCCCGTGGCGGGTCGCGCTGGTGCGGCGGGAGGCTGGCGTGGGTAGGTGCCGGGCAGGGTTCGTGGGTAACAACCCCGTTCAAGCAGTTACACCTTCCTTTAGGCTGGCCCAAGCGCCACCGGGCTACCTGTGCTGTCAGCATTTAAATAGAAGCAACCGTCAGAGTCCCCAGGGGTAACGTACAAAAAAAAAAAATAAAGGAGTGACTGTACTGTTAAACACGCTCTGATTTATGCGCAAGGAGCCAGCTGACGTTTGTGAAAGTATCCGTGCGACTCTGCTGTGAAAAAGGCTTGGAACCAGATCCGCAGCCGTTGGCTTTTCAACGCCTCCCCTCAGCGAGGGCACAGCGTAGCAGGAAGAGATGGTCAGAGCGCTGCGGGAGATGGCGTTTCAGGTATTAGAAATCACGTGGGAGTGAAAAAAAAAGCGGTTAAAAAAGGCATTTAATATGTTAGGTAAGTAACCTTTAATGTGTTAGAAATCCCCTGGGGATGAAAAAAGTGCTGGTACGACCACAAGCCCCGTCGCGGGGCTCGAGAACACTCGCCGCAGACCTTGGCAGAGGTCAGATGTCTTCCTAAAGTAAGCTCACGTGCGTAAAATAAAGGAGTAAGGGACATGCAAGTGAATTAAGTGTATTGCAGTAGACGTAAACCAGCTGGAGTTTCATTAGTGTTTTATAACTTTCTGTCTGAGAAACCCGATACTGTCTCAATCTCTTTTCTTCAGCTGATGACACAGCAGAGCCTCACCGTGGTTATTTTTAACATCCCATTAGCTTCTGTACTAATAGATGATGATCTCACCGCAGGGAGCTGGAAGGAGAAAGCTTCTCGTGGAACATCTGCAGGAAAGACCGAAAAAAGTGCTGGCTTAAAAACTACATTTTTGTTTGAATTTTATTCTTGCACCGGGGCTTACCTGATTTTCTGGGCTTTAGGGAGAATCTGCGTTAAAAACATCTCGGGTCATTTTTGGTTTGATGTAGCTGGTGGGAGAAGTCTTTCGTTCCCTCTTGAGTGGAGGGTTTGTGTGCATTCTTCTGAAATGTGGAATGTCCCAGGTCAGCGTGGAATGATTGTTAATCTATCGCTATATAAAGGGGAAAAATGTTTGCAGTTGCTTGTACCTTTTTCTCCCAGGAAGTGTTGGTATTTGCTTACGTTCAGTCTTCTGATACCACAGGCTGCACATTTTTCTTTAATGATGCAGCAAAGCGCAGGTCTCCTTGGGAGCAGCTGGGCGGTTTTGTGGCTCCAAAGAGCAGTTGTTTACTTGAGTGCAAAGCAGTGCCCAGTGCAGTGTATACACAGTGCAGTGTATACACAGTGCAGTCACTCCAGGCAGTGGTACGGGATGTCACAGTAGCAGTTCTGAGTTCAGCGTCGTTAAGGAGGAGTTAAACAGGCAAGTTCTATACAGTTTCGTTAGAAAACTTTAATTGGGAGTCAGAAAATGAAAGTTAGTTACTAAGTTAGTTGCTAAAAATAAATCAATTAATGAAGTATCACTGGATCTGCCTTTGAGGAAGTTTTCTCTTCACTGTTGCCTTTATATACGATAGGTTAGTGTAGATGCTTCGTCATACGTAACTGAACCTGCTGATTTACTCTCTCCTTTCCCTTTTCTCTGGAAGTTGCTCGCCAGAACTGTTTTGCTCAGTAAGGGCATCCTGTGGGTGAACTCCTGGTTCTTTTTAGAGTGATGGTCACCTAGGAAAGTCTATCCAGGATGAATCTGGAAGTTGGTTGTATGGAACACTTTCAGAAATACCAACTTCCTGCAATAATTCGTATATAAAGAGATTTTGTCACCGGAACAACTTTCATGAGGGAAGAGTATGTTTTCCTGTGCTGTATTTGCTATTTGTGCCATGTTTAATATCTTCTTTAGGTGTGACTCCCTTTGGCATTTCTAATCTTCCCATGAAGCTTTTGTTGACGATTATTGCAGCTTCTGGTTAAGGATGTTAATAGTGATGGCACACATGTAGGATTATAGTCTAACTTAACCCCTGATGTCATTCCATGTATTTTCCCTTCTGGGTCCTCCCTATTCCTCTCTATTTTTCTCTTCCCCACCCACCCCCTCCCACAGCTGTTATGGAATGAGTAACTTCCACCTATTAGTTTAACTGGTAGGTTGGTTTACTGATGGAGACAGATTGATTTTTAAGCATTTTAAGAAGTTCTCACCACCTCCATCCACTTTTTTCTCTCATTCCCATTTTGTCCCCTTCCTTTCCAGTGGTTTCCATCTCGGTTCAGATGCCATTAGTCAACAACTCGTGTGATGCAATTGAACACAGTTGGTTTTTCCAGCTTTTGGAGATTTGCAGTGTTGTTAGTAACTGCTCGTTCCCTGCCTCCCAACAAAAACCATGTTCTATTACTCCCTTGTGACAGGTGGAAAATAAACTTTGTGTGTCTCTACTGTAAAATAAGTAGCAACTTTTGCTTGCTTGTTTGTTTGGTTTGGGTTTTTTTTTCAGAACTGTTACTGGATGTGCTTAAACAAGGCTTCTGCCAGGCCCTTTCCATCCTGTCCTCTGCCCTTTGTTAAGAGTTTCATTTCTGATAAAGATACATTTCTGTCATCAGATACACAGACATTAATGTATGCTGAATAACTGTTTTCCATCTCAGCATTTATGTTTATTTAAAATTCAAGAGCAAAAAAAAGATGCATTGCTTTCCTCAGATGATGTTTTGCAAGTGATCTTCTCAGTATCCATTTTTTAACTTATTAGGACCCAGAATATAGCTATAAAATACAGGGTCTGCAGAACCATAGCAATTGGACAGTTTCTAATGTAAGTTAAGTGTAAAAGTACTATAGACAGACAGTGGGCAGTTTATAATTCAATTACTAGCCTAGTAAAAATGTATTTTTAGTTACTGGAAAAATAAATAGAGCAAAAGAATGAGTAATCCTGTGGCACAGTCAAAAGGTCTTTAAAATGATTCTGTACCAGCCCTGTGGAAACACTTATCATTACTCAGAGTAGTGTTGATTTCCAGTTACGTTCAAAGCAATAAGCAAAGGGTTGCATGACTTAAATGTAAATGATGGGAAACGATTTAAGGCTTTACAGAGAGTATTTGAAATAGTCCTAAGGCATGATGTGTGCAGACTGTATGCTGAATGTAATCACAAAATTCTTTATTGCAATCTTCTGCAGAATTCATTGGAGTACTGAGGGACTATTAGCAGGCTTCCTCTGTGAGGTTTTTTGCACACATCTGACATTTACCAAGTAGTGTAAAAAAGCCAAGCATTCACAATTCCTGGCTGTTAGTTGTGGGGATGTGCACATTTCACAGCTCTTCTTGTTGAGGTTCATACAAAAGGTTTCTGGCAGTGCTGGGTAACTGCAGAATCAGTAAGATTTAGGTTTTCCTTTTACATCACTTACTTTTAATAGTGCAAATACCTGTCGGGCACAGTAGGAATTATGCATGTAAGTTGCATTTAAATGGGGATTAGCACCCACAAATTTTTCTGGTGCTCTTCAGCAGTAGGATTGCCGGAGTTGTTCTGGTTCAGATCCATGGCATCCTCAGCAGGGAAAGGGTTTGACCAGTGAACAGCTGTGGGTAAGGCTAACTGAAGAATTTGTATTCTAGTGTTCTCCCCGAAATCCAGATTTCCAAGCAAATGCAATCTTTTAGAAAACAGATGTTTTAACACCAATTTGTTAATCGACCGAAGGACTGAAAACAGAATGCTCCCCACTTTCTAGATCTTTATTTTCACTGTTTTGGTCGCTGTGTTTGTTTGCAGTTTTTCAAGTCTTTAAGAGTATTGTGATTTATGTTTGGAGTGTGTTTGTACAAAGATTTCGTAAATTTTCTGGATTAATACCCACTTCTATGCAGTAAAATTTTAAGCACTTGAGTGCTCTGAACAGTGTCCAAAGATCAGATTGTTAAATAAGAAATAATATGAAGATGCTGGCATTGCATTATTTTGATCGATCCCATTTAGATGCAGGTAAATTATGAAATCTCTTAACAAGGTTTGTGGACTGAGACTTCATGAGAAACTTTTTTTTTTTCCCCCTTTTCTTTAAGAAAGTGAAGCTATATTCTGAAAAAAAATCCAAAAATTAAAGTTTTACTGTAAGATTTGAACGGTTTTGTATTATACATATCTATATATTTGCCATATAGAGCTTCCCATCATTATTCCTTTGTGAAAACAACTAGAGATCCAAGTATCATCGTCCTACAGACCTTATAGATGTACTTCTAAATGTCTTTATGTTCTGTTTGATATACAAATACTATTTCTTATGCTAAATATCAATCTTGAAAACTTCATCTGAAGTCATGATCTGTTCTTTGTGCGTTCTATATCCCCCCAAAAGAGATTGTGTAAGTGATGACACACAAGCCACACAGAGGAAATCGCCTCACTCTTGCATAGTTGTGTTGAGTTTGCAGAACTAACAAGCAGTGCCTATATTAAATGAGTCTTTTAATGTGTACTCACATATTTTTCTTAGTCATTTTTCTGATACCCGTCATATTTTTCTCAGAAATGTCATTAGAATGCAAAGCTTAAATATGGCTTTTTGATACTTTTAGATTTTATAACACACTAAACTCTAGTGGGCATTTATCAGGGCTCTCCTATGCCTGATATCCCCACAATCCAAATTATCTTCACCTATTACATTGATCCCACCATGTGTGGAGGTGTGAGCAAATTATTAATATAACTAAGATTTATCCACTGTGAATTTTTGTCTTCTTTAGAAAAACATAACAAAAAAGAAAGTACTCTTTTATTTTTGCTTCCTATCTGAAAGAACCATCCCATTACAATTCTCTTCAAAATCTCTTGCATACAAAATATTCATGTAACAAAACCAGCTTTCGTTGAGCCTTCATCTCATTTTCTGCAGCAACAAAGTTGACCCTCTGTCTAATGTGCTTAAAAACCAAACCCAAACAGAGTAAGTAAGTGAAAGCCAAACTGGAAGAGACACCATTTTTCCAGCAATATTGAGCCCGTGTGCTGCATGCTGCTGCTTGTTGCCTCAGTGCACTTCTCGGGGTATGTTTGACATTAATTTGCATTGTTAGTTAAAGGTTAAGGTGGCTGTTTCCTTCATACAAGTACTGTTAAACTGGAGAAGCAAAAGGACACTGAGATTTAAAATGTCAGGCTCTGAACTGCAGTTTACTTTAGAGCTTGCCGAATCTGTCTATTGCTCACAGAAACCAGTCAACAGGAATTTTGAGTCATCTTTGTAGACTTCCTCACCATCACTTTTGGTCCCTTCCTTTTACAGCTCCTGAGCAGACACTGCCACTTCAGTCAATGGCAGCTATGGATGCTCAGCACTCCTGGGAGAAACAGCCCATTCAAATCAAGCAGATTGGGTTTAATAATTCCATTTATTGAACTGAAAATCAGAAGGCTGGGAATTAATTAATATTTGTCTATAAAGTACATGCAGCCAGGATCTAGAGCAATACCAGCTTTGCCAGGTCATGATTAAAGCAGATAGTAGCTCCAATGTTTGAAATTTTGGGACCATCATACTATACAAATGTTGGTTTGTTTTTTTTTTTTTCAGAAAAGGTAAGTTCCTATTCTTAACATTTTAGAGAAATGCTATGCTAATGGAATTCAAACACTAGAAAACAACAAGGAAGAAGAAAATGTTAAAAGTACACAGAAATGTTCAGAATAGTCAATTCATTTGAATTAAATACAGTTTACACTGTGTCTTACCTGTCTGTAAAGTCTAACCTGCTGACATTTGTCTTGAATCACTTACTTCATCCAGGATTTTAATATAGCACATCCCTCTTCAGTCTTACATGACAACTGTGGATCTTTTATTCAGCTAGAGAGTGAAGTTACAAGAAGACTGCAAATGTCTGCTAGTAACACTAGAACTGGCCAAACTGAAAAGTGGTTCTATCATTTCAATGTATTAAAAAAAATTAATTAAACTAAGTGAAATTGATAATATTCCTTTAAATGCACATTGCAATTTAGTTCTTGAACACAGGATTACTTGGATTTTGTAGCAAGTTTATGTGTATTTCATGTTGAATCTTCTGGGGGTTGTGGCAGCTCAACCTTTGTGATGTAGGAGTAAAAAGCAAGCATTTATGTTTCTGTATGTAATGTGTAGTTCCAATTTAAACAAATCTTTATCATTGGAGAATTCTGTGTTTGGTACATGAACAAGAAAAGATAATTTGCAATTTCTTAGGTTTTGTTTTGCCTTTTCAGGTTTTTTTTTAAGATGATCATGCAAATAATCATGACTGTTAAGGAACGTTGTAAACTACACCTATGCAACTCTGTGAGACTTCTTGAATTATATTAGCAGAATTAATTACAGATTAAAACAATAAACAAAGCTATAGATGATGCAAGAGAAAGAACCTGTCTCCTACTGCTTCTAGGCTGAGCAAATGTAAAAGCAACATAAAAGCAAGCAGTTGTCACTCCAAATGTATACTGGGCAGTTCTACTTCCAGGCATGATTTAGTTCTGCAGAGTGACATGACGATCTTGCTCAACATTTCTCTAGCATTCAAAAGGAGATTCAGTAATTTTTGTGATGATTCACACCTGAATATTTTGTACACTTATTAACTATTCCGACCAGCTCAGCTAAAAAAGAGAGGGAGAGAGCACACACAAACTGGATTATAGTTTCTTGTGCAGACTTGTTTATTAGCATCCACTTAAGAGAGCCAGTTGGTTACTTATGCAACCTTAGCTCAGCTTGCACAGGTGTCACCAAGGGCATCACTTTTAAAAAAGTGGATTACACAACTGTAATGAGGACACTGTTTGGCAGGGAGAACTTTTGTTACAAGAAGTGAGACAGGAGCAAGAAATAAAGCTGGGTGACTACAGGAGCCAAGGGTGGGTTTGTGGGCCCAGCAATTTGGTGGGGAAAAAAACTTCAAACCAAAAAAATCCACCACCCCCACCCCTCAAACTCTACACAACTACAAAAAGCATATCTGGTGCCAGAACCAAGGTACAATAAATGTGATTTTTTTTTTTTTTATTTTTTTTTTTGTACTGTTGTTACAGTCATTTTTCAGAGCAAAGCTATACTTTGAACCACACCTTATGCTTCTAAGCAGCAACATAGTTTTGCTACTTTGTTATAGACATCAGATTCTTTAATTACTTAAGGCTGAAAACAAATGCTTTTAGGATTTATTAATGAATACAGAATGGGTAGATGCACTAATGTAAGAATCCTTCAGATAACAAATGTAACTTTTGTTTGTGTGTGTATATATATATATATGAAATACATAGAAGTGCAATACGTACAAACCAGAACATTATATACTAATAAAATAAATATTAAAACCAGGCTTAGGGAATCTCAGGTTGCAGTGTCTAATGACAAGCAATTATTTCAATAAGCCTTTCATGCTGCTAGGTTACTCCTTCACCAAGGATGTCACGGTATTCTCCTGACTCTCCATGCCTGCTTTACTTCAAAACCTTTGTGAGGAAATTGAAATAGTCACCAGACCAGCGTAAGTAAGATGTGTGCTAACTTTTCAAGCTTTGCCTGTTTCCGGAGGGAAACACCACAGTTCTCAATTCCTGGTAAGCCAGCCAGACATGTTCGTTTTTAGAACAACCAGTTTTGCATCTGAGTTTCCTACTTTTGTATGTTATGGAGAGGACATTTTGCTGGGTTGCTTGTAAAAGATGGTACCAAACATAACGAGTAGGCTAAGTTTAACTACCATCTAAACATAAAAGTAGGGATCGATGTAACAACAATTTAGTTGCTTGAAACTACATAGTAATTGTTGTGTTCCTTTTACCATTGATAAGTAGAAGTAATGTCTAGAGTATAACTTAGAGAAGGAAAAAAGTGACTTCTTATCTATCTGTTTTTACTGTTAAGACATGCTCACCTTTTCCTCAACAAACAACAAGCCCCAGGGAGAAAAAAGAAACTTCCATGTTGAATGAGGAAAAGCTGTAAGAAATCTTACTTCAGTTTAGCTCAGGGTTGCCCTTGTTCATGTTTGATAAATTTAAAGAATGAACATCCAGAAAGGCTACTAAGAGATGTTTTGTAAAAATTTACCCCAGAAATTATTGAGATGGAGAAAAAAGTTCTAAGGAAGACACTGAACTGCAACTCACCTAAGCTTTTCTTAGATGCAATTATTTTACTTGCTGGCTTTTGGGCAACTGAATGTCAGATTAAAGGGCAAAAGTGAACTAAACTCTTTTTACATCTCCCCTTGAAGTTAAGATGAGAGTTTCACTTGGAGGTTTTGTAAGAAATCCAGAGGCTTTTAATTTGAAATCATTCCCTTGCTAATGGCAAATCAAAGTTTAGAGCCCAACGTAGAGCCTGGGAAGTAAGGCCAGCAGCTGAGGCAGACGCTCTGACGCCAGGCCCCGACTGGCACGGTGCTAAGTCTGTACAAGGTCAGCAGTTGGTGGGAGGCACTGTGGGCTGCCAGGTGTCCCAGCAGTGACCGTGAGGGTGAAACAGCGGCCGTTACTGGCTGGCCACCTGGCAAGCAGCTGCTCTCCACCCTAAACCAGGCAGCTGGCCGAGACCCAGGCCTGGTAACTCTTTGGTGTAGCCCAGAGAAGACCAAGGAGTGGAGTTTGCAGGGGTGTAGTAAAGGTAAGAAGAGAGAGAAGGAGGTGCAGAAGTATAAGCTGTTATCCCTGATCAGCAGTTGCAAGCTGCTGCTGTTGGCAGCTTCTTGCTGGCAGGGAGTAGGCTTTCACTGCAGGCTGCTATAAGAAAAGCGCCTCAGAAGGTCAGGATCACAAAGATGTGAAGGTTATTACAGTGGTGTAGTGAGGACCGGATACCGGTTTCCTTCACATCAGGCAGTACCACTGCCCTCATTACTCAGTCCTGTGCCGTTACCGTGACAGCGATGCCATTTTCCGACCCTTTGTCTCCTCTGCGTTTGCACTGTGGGATCGCATTTTGAGTCCCATGTTTTGAATTCTGTTAATAGCTTGTATTTTCAGTATTTATACTTTCCCCCACTTCCAAATATGTCAGCAAACAGAAATTTACTGAAGTATTCAAAATACAACAGTCAGAAGATGATGCTGAAAAGCAAACAATTCTTGGGTTTGATTTCAAAGCTAGAAATATTTTCTGTGTTAGCTCAAGTACTTGCTGTGTTTCTCATTCTTAGAAGAGGCATTTTGTTGCAGTCAGCAAGCCTTTTAAGTGGATTCAGTATTTACGTTCTTCTCCCTCCTCTCCCACAAATCATTTTCTCTGGAAACATTGGTGGCAAACCTCAGTTTTTTACGCTTTTGGTATTTCTGCCTTGGAGCAGCCTTTGCCTTTGTGCAGCCTTGGTGTTAGCCTGGATGAACAAAACAACAACATTCTTCCGCTGCAGCAAAAATGAGATTAGTTTCACTAACTAGAAGTAAAATTACTAGTTGTCATTAACTGAGCTTGTTTCATAGGAGTTGAATTTCTTGTCTGCAGTGGTGATCTCAAAGGAGCATGAGGGGGCTCTCGCCCCCTTCATTATTTCCTTTGCACCATATAACAAAGATTTTCACTTGATCCTCTCTGCTCTTGTCTTCTTAGGGCGTCTCTGTATGAATAATGCAACTGGGTTAATTTGCTTGTAAATCAGTGCTAAAAAGAGACAACGCTGCATTCAAAAAGTGCAAATCTTTGAACTTAAAATTCAGAAATTTTATCTACTTTTGGAAAAAGAGTGATTTGAAGACTGTTCCTGTACCTGTCTCTCTGCTCTGGATTGTGTTTGCAGTCTGCCATTTATCTTTGCTCTGAAGCTGATGTTGAGCAATCACAGTATTTAACTGTATGATCTCTGCTTTCCCAGTTTTTATTTTGGAGACTTGATATTGTCCTTAATAGACTAGCAAAAGTTTTGATCAGTAGACTATGAAGGCTTCAATATCCAGAAAAATATTTTGAATAATACAATTAATGAATGTATGAACCTTCATATTGTGCTTAATTACATTAACTTAAAGCAATTTTTAGTCCGTGGAGGAAAAGGGGAAAATACATCATGAAACATTTGCAGTGAAAACTGTTAGGTTTAGGGTATGCTTTGAACAAGAATCATGTAATAGTATGATAGTGGTTAGTGCATTGTGACAGCAAGTGAAGAGTTATCTTTCTTCCAGTATCTGAACAGAGCCAGAAGGAAGTTACGCCTTCCTTCTAAGTATTTGTGTGCATATTTATAGTATAATTACGAAATTTTAACGGCAGGACTTTTCCTGACCATAATGAGCTTTTTCTCTTCTTTCAGTGTCCTAACTGCAAGATTAACTTGGTGCTTTGGGCTGCGGCAGTTTTTATTGAAGAATGAGTTGAACAGAGGTCTAGGGAGCTACATGATGTAGAAATAGCATTTCTTGCTGCTTCTTGGATAGTTACAGGGATGAATTGAATAAGACAGGATAACAGAAGAACAAGCAATACATGACACTTTATGCTTGGGAATCAAGTACTAAATAACACGTCTCTATTCTAGTCATTACCGGTAGGAGGGAGATTTACACCCCTGTGTTTCTGTCAGTTCTGTGTATCCTGACCCAGGTATCCACAGCAGGTCCCCCTGCCTGAGCACAAGGTCTGGCCGACATCTCTGGCAAATAATTCAGTGTAGCACTTCTGTGAATAAGTATTATCACAGGTGTTTAATATAAAAGATCCACAGAGTAAAAATCATACTGTAATTTTTTTGGTAAACAATGACTTGCATCATGCCTCTGAGTTTCTTTGCCTGCTTGCAAATTGCTAGCAAATCAGAATAAGAAGCTCACAGTATGTCTCCTGTTTTCAAAAGAAGGACCTGGCAGTGCTGGAAATAATAATCAAATTGTCAGAAGTCCCTTAGTTTAGCCAGAAAAAGTAATAAATGACAGAGTTGTCTTGCTCTTTTTATGCCAACCTAGTTTGCTTTATGTTGTAGTACTGAAGAAACTTGTAAAATTGGTACTTAGAGCTGAGCTTTCAGGTTATGAACTCTGATCCAAAAACATTGGAAGCAGGGTAATACTGAGGTGGTCCCCATTAGCTCAGGTGATCTTCCAAACGAAGTTTCAGGCGCTGGAGGACAAGTTGAGGTGGGTGCTTCTTGATCTAATAGTTGGAGTTCATATTGCATTTACTATAAATTGAATTGTATAATTGCAACCCTTAGGTTAATACCCCCTCCCCTTTCAGAGCCACAGGAAAGTCCAGGTGGTTTGAAGCAAATTATCAGAGGAAGTACTTGTGTGAAGACTTGACACTGTTTTGTGGTAATAGTTGGGGGGGGGGGTTTAAGCCTTTTTTTTTCTCCTTTGCAAATGTAACATTGTAATACTTCAGTTACAGGCATCAGAGTTTATTTTGGATAGCTGGAAAACTGGTATTTTGCTATTTGGAAGGTAAGTGATCCATTTTAATAGATGCGTTCATTAATAAGAAATATTTTATATTAAAAATTCAATAAGGAATATTTAATATTACCCTTTTGAAAAGGAATATCTTATGTTAGTAAATAAAGAACTATATTTTATATTCATAATTAAACATAACTATGCTGTGAGCTGTACCTGGTATTTGTTAAGCCAAACCCAGTGTCACTGGCCTTTTTGAAATAGAGCAGGGAAAAACTCCATGTGTGTGAGAGTGGAATGGGGAATCAAAAGTGACTAAACAAAGTGAGTAAAGTCTGAGAGAGAACAATTTGATTATTAGAATATTATCTCAAATGCTGGCAAATTCCTAATCTGAAGTTGACTCAGTGTTCTTAGAGATCTGTTACATTTATTCTTCATATGCCCTCAATTCAAGCACTACTTGGTAGATCTAGCTACATAAAACTATTGTCTTTATGCTTTTATATGTAATGGCTTTCTGTAATCACAGAACAAAAATGTGTGTTCGTCTGTTCTGTAGATTCTGGCAACTGTGATGCAAGGAAGTAGTATAATTATTTCTAAGTCACTGTTTTCTCTATTCTGCATCCTTCAGTTTCATAAATTTGACCCATCAAACTATATAGTGTTGTAATTGGGGAAAACCACTTCCTTACTCTCCTTGAAATACTTGCTCACCTTGAGAGTTGCAGATGGTATTCAGGACACTTCTTTAAGAATTTGTGATGCTATGACTCAGTGAATTTTCTAAGCAGTTAATTCTGCTGGGTGTAGCATCTCCAGTGATGTGGTTTTAAATGTTCTGCACTTTAGCTGAAGGGATCACACAAATAAGTGCATTTAGCTCTTCTGAACTGCATGTATTCTTAGCCCTGCTGACTAGAAATGATTAAGCAAAATCATTTGCTGTGTCTTAATGACAGTGCAGAGGAGCAAAATATTATAATAGAATTAGAAAAATCTCAGCAGGGAGATAATTGTGTCTTATGAATGTGCATCTCAGTATTCTTAAAAACCATATAAATAAGCAGTCAGTCCTTTGGCCTTTCTATCTTTGCTGGGCAATCAAAGAGGAAAACTAACCATGTGTTTGCAGGAAATTGGGTAGCATCACGGTTCTTGATTAAAATACCAACTGAAGCACTGAGATGCAAAGTAGGTTGCCCAGGGTGGGTGACCAGGCCACTGAGATCTGGGAGTGGAACCCAATGCTCTTCAAAACCAGACCACTCCTCTGCCATGAAGAAGTTCTTCCTTGAGGAGCAAGTTATTTTCTCTTTTTAGATCCAAGGTCCCTGTCCATATAGATTTGTTGGTTGTGCGTGGGGTTTTTTCCTTCTTTGTATTTTATGTTGTGATTACAGAAATAAGAATCAAAGTAGTCAAGTGAGAATCTGCTGCCAGCTAATTTGAAGTCAAGCTCATGACTAGCATCACTGTTGATATAAAGGATCTGCTGGTTTATAGCATCATTGCCCCCTTTTTTGTGGCATACAGAGCTTTTAAAGTACAATTAAAATGAAATGGAAGTTAGGAGAATGGTTTTGATACTCTAGACAAAGCAAAAGGGAAAGGCCACCTAATAAGGTAGTGAGAAAATGAAGATTTTTGTTTTAGGAAAGTAAGACTGGCAGGATCAAAACCTGTCACTCCTAAATCTCTCCATGTCTTGTATTCCCACTCACAAAAAGATGGCTCATGGTCTTTCAGATGAATAAATACAAATAATTTTCCTCTTCCATCAGCCCTAATTAGTGAGCCAATTTCCTGCAGTGGTTCTTAGTAGTCTTTAGTGCCTGAGCTTGCACTTTGTGCTTCCAGAAGAAATGTATGCCGTGACATGTGATCTCTGAACAATTTTCCCACCAGAGCAGAGAGGTTCCTTTCCTTCTCGTGGTGCAGAGCAGCAATGCCTGTCAGCTTTTCTTCATTCTGAAGCGAGTTAATTTCTCTTGTCTTGTCAGTTTGAACAACTGCAGCCTTTAGGCTACTTTTCAGATTCCTCAGGCAGAGCCCTGGCTTTTTCCATAGCCTTTTGCATTTTGAACACGCTCACAAATCTGCCTTTTCCCTCCAGTCACTCGCTGTCTTTATTGGAATGGCTATTAATGAACCTTCTTGGTCAGTTTGCCCTTCACTGAGATCTGACCAATATCTGTCCACCACAGGTGAATATATAAATGCACAAATAAACAACAAATAAGACTGAGCAACCATGAAGTCAAACACGTAGTAAAGAAATGTAATATTTGATATCCAGCAAGTTACTTACAGCAGCCCATACTTTGCACACGGCAAGATTATACAGCTGATGTAGAAACTTTGTATTTTGTCAATTCCCTGACCTGAATGTTTCTAAACTCTTATTTCACTGTTGGTATAGTTTTGCATTTATACTGGCAATGACTCTCTAGAAGCATAGTTGTTTGTAATCTTCGAGAACGCTGTCATCTGGTGGTGGTTGTAAGTCACAACATTCAGAGAACAAAAGTAAAAATGGCAAGCAAATCAGGCTAGACCAATGCTCTGATTATCCATTTTATTCATATTAAAGTTTTTAGGGCTCGAATCACAGCACTATAAAGGATTTACTTTGCACAACTATTTTCCCCTCATTCTGTAGGCCTGTAGTATCTGTAGTATCTAAGTATTCTGTAGTACCTAAGCTCTGGACAGTAACTCCTGTTACATGATTAGTGCTGCCTTCTGCTTAGGTTTGTATACTTTCTTACCAGTCACGTTCACTTATTTTTAAAGTAACTCCATCAACGTCAAGTATCATCCAGTAGGAATAATATTTTGTATTAAGACATTATTTTGACAGCATGATGATGATGTAAAACAAAATTAAAACGTGGCAAACCTCCTTTCCAAACAAAATATGAACCAGCATTAAAAAGTTACCAGAAACCCCGCACATGTTATCTTGCTTTCTTTTATCTCTTTTCATATTTGTGATGGGTGACTGGATTGAAGGAACTAGCTGCTAGCAAATTCATACATTTTTCACAAAGTAATTGATGTTGTAGGTGTGGAAAAGTGTTTTGAGAGCTATATACATCATTTATGCCCATGGCTTTTTTGTCATTACCAGAAAGCTGCAGTAACTGAAAGACAGCAGTTTAAAAACCAAGTTAGACTGGCTGGAGGCCATATGCATGAATACTTCAACCATCAGTAGCAACTAAGATAGTGACTCTGTTGAGATAGCATCAATTCTTTCAGTAAAAGAATTGCTTGTTAGCTGAATTTGAAGTAGCACATACAGGGATTACTTCAGTTTAAAGATAAACAAAGTGCTCAGCAAAGGCTGTATGTTCCTGAGCAAACTGAAGTAACTCTGGCAGCATCACTCTGTCCAGCTCCTGCCTGCCTCTGTCTCTCCTGCAGCAGCTCCTGTACTCACAGGACTCAGCACAGTAAGTCAGCAGAAAATTATTTGCTCTTTTGTCAGGTTAGTTGTCTTCAGACTGGACACGCAGAAGTAACTAAGGGTCTGACTAAGGTCTGACAAATGCCAGAGGTAGCCCAGGGCAAGGAATGGGACTGCAGGGAGGTGTGGGCCACTGTTGCTGATAACCAGAGAACTCTAGACTGCTAGGAAAACACAGTCTTTGACATTTATTCTCTATTCCCTTTCCCATAGAAACACATTAACAACTGCATAGATTTAATGTGGAAAACACCTTTTATTCTTCGCTCTCTACCATAATTGGTTCTGTTTGCAGGTACACATTTATCATTTATTTCACAGGCAGTACAATAATGTCGTATTTATGGTCTTTATGTTAACTGGTCTACTTGAGGAAGATAAAAAAGGAGGGGCAAATCTTCACTTTCAGCTACTGCTTTTAACTTCCCAAAGAAACCCCCAAAGCTCAGATCAACCCTCTAGAAAGAAGGTACTCTTCAGTTAAGGAAAGGACTTTGACACGGTGTGTGTGTGGTCCCAGCCATTTCTCCCAGGACTTTTCTGAGTAAATGCTTTGTATATTGTGATGTTATTTTAATCAAACATGCCCAGGCACTAAAACATTTCAAGCCCTTTTAGAAGGCTTATGATAGTATTTTACAGAGTTATCATAGATACCTTCAGAATTTGTATACGACCGCTTAATGTGGGATGCTGCTTTGTGTTACCTGAGCGACACCAGGCACGTAGCTGTGCAATCACAAAACATCACTGTTCTGTCCCAGCTCAAAAGCACAGAAATTTATATCGTCCTTGATTTTTTTTTTTTTAAGTGCCACCAATCTATATATGATTAAATGATACGTATGAATGTTGCTTGACCTCTTTGTAAAACCCAGGTCAGGCACCTCCCTTGGAGCACAGGAGGTGATTACATGCATTGGAATTTATGCGACAGACCTTGCTGTAGTAAAAAAAAAATCCCCTGGAAATTATCTAAGTGCCGTATGATTACCATGTTGGGTTAGTATTATTCCAAGCCACTAACAGAGTTCCAATTAATCACTTTACCATTTCTGTAGCAACTACAACTTCAGTGTAAGAAAAAAATAACTTCTCTTTTATCATAGTTTCTGAAGATCGTTAGAGGGTTTCCCAAAGCATTCATCAGGCAATGCCCTTCTTGTTTGGTAACCTCTGAATTGTACGGCTGCATGTCATGTGCAGAGGAAAAAGAAGCTACCTGACTCAAGTAGAGAATTTTTGCTTTTTATGGTTGCAGTGAACTGCCCATTTGATCTCATTTCCATATGGACTGCTTACTATTCAGGTGGTTTTGCCCCATTAGTCCTGGGGACATTTTCCTATACCTATGTTTCAAGCCCACTATAGAAAAAAAGAAGACAAAAATCTTCAAAATACTCATCTATCACACCCTGTAGGTTCAGATTAGCCTTTCTGGAGGTGTTCCAAATCAACAGTTATTCTTACTAGAAATGAGTGAAGTGTACAAGTCACTGCCACCATCTGATGTATGCATACTGGTTTTAACAGGAACACGTGAAAAAAGGATCACTAGCAGTCTCAGCTTATCTACAGCTAAACAGACTGCTGAAAATATCTTTTTTTTTAACATATAGCAAAAAATTAGGAAAAACCCAGCTGTTTACGATCCATTTCCTATCCATTTTTTTCCCCCTCAAGTTACGTTAAGAGGACAGGAGTATATTTCTGTGAAAACATTTCTGGACATGTGTGATGACCGCGCACAGCCTCCTTAGTATGATGCTGTACAGAAGACCACTTGGTTTGGCATTTCTTGCAAATAGAATAACGCATTTCTAACCTTCATACCATGTCACTGTCAACACAGCAAGTGTCAAAATAGTCCCCTTGTTGGAGAATGCCAGCTACTGCTGACAGCTCTGTCTACGCTGACAGGACTGGACACATGCATACAAATACCATTCAACAAGAGCTCTAAAGCCATAGGTTTTAACCTAAAGTGGCCAAGAACGTTCCTCCCAGCTAGTTTCAAAGAGACGATAATAACAACAGCGGTGGCAAACACTGCCTTTCCACCTTCAATGGTACCCTGTAAACAGTATAACTCAGGTTTACAAATAGAACAGTACCCAAAAGGCCTGAGGGGAGGACTAAATTAAAACAGTGTGACTATCTTATTTGCAGATAGGTTTTCAGACAGCTTCTACAAACACGTTTTTAGCCAGAAGCTTTCACAAGCCCAAGACTGATAGTATCATAGGTTGGTTTGTGTTGGAGGGGACCTTTAAAGGCCATCTAATCCAACCCCCTGAAGGTTGGATGTCCCCTGAAGGGACATCTGCAACTAGAGCTTGTTGCTCAGAGCCCCGTCCAACCTGACCTGGAATGTTTCCAGGGATGGGGCATCGACCACCTCTCTGGGCAACCTGGGCCAGGGTTTCACCACCTGCATGGTAAGATATTCCTTCTATCTAGTTTAAATCTCCCTTCTTTTAGTTTAAACCCATCACCCTTTGTCCTATCGAGCAGGCCCTGCAAAACAGTCTGTCCGCATCTTTCTGACAGGCCCCATTACGTTCTGAAAGGCTGCAAGAAGGTGTCCCTGGAGCCTTCTCTTCTCCAGGCTGAACAACCCCAGCGCTCTCAGCCTTTCCTCCCAAGCAGAGGGGTTCCAGCCCTCGCATCATTTCTTTGGCCTCCTCTGGCCCTGCTCCCACAGGTCCCTGTCTCTCCTGTGCTGAGGACTTCAGAGCTGGACCCAGCACTGGAGTGGGGGCGGGGGGGGCTCATCAGAATGGAGCAGAGGGACAGGATCCCTTCCATCCACCTGCTGCCCTGGGAATGCAGCCCAGGATGTGATCGGTCGGCTTCTGGGCTGCCAGAGCACACTGCCATCTGTGTCCAGCTTTTCACCCCCCAGCACACCCGAGTCCTTCTCCGCAGGGCTGCTCTCCACCCCTTCGCCTGTGCTGATAGCGGGCATTGCCCCAGCCAGGCGCAGGGTCTTGAGCTTGGCCCGGTCGACTCGAGCACGATGAGATGCCCGATTTTGCGGCTTGTTGAAGGCTTGTCCACGAGACTGTCACTGAGAGGCAGTGACTGCATCCCGCCAGGGCTCACAAACCCCTGCTGCTACCGCTCTGGCAGTTCTTTGCTATCATTCGCCGTCGCCCCCTTGGAAACGCCCTCGGTCCCCACGACGGGCGAGCGCGAGGTGGGGCCCGGGACGCGTTTCCGGCCGTGCCGCACACCCCCGCACACCCCGGCACCCGCCCCCGGGGGGGGGGGAAGAATTAGCGCTCGGCGTTACGCCGAGAAGCTTGTGCCTCGTCGCGCACCGTACCGCCCAGCGCCTCCCGTCCACGTTGGCTGCGCAGGCGCAGTAGCCGCGGCGTTCACCTGCTGGGCGGTGGGGGGGGGGACGACCCAGGAAGAAGAGACGGCGGCGGCGGCGGCGGCTCCGCGGGGCTGGGGTCAGCGGAGATCGGTTCCACCACTCTGACCCCCCCCGCTTGCCCGCCCCGCGGGAGGCGCTGCCTAACCAGCTGAGGAGTCGTACCCGACTCCCCTGTCCGCCGGCCCGCTCCTCCCTCCCGCCACCATGTTCAAGAAGCTGAAGCAGAAGATCAGCGAGGAGCAGGCGCCGCCGCGCGGGGCGGGGGGACGCGCCGCCCCCCTCCCGTCGCAGGTACAGCGGCACGGGGGGAGGAGGAGGAGGAGGAGGAGGGTCCGGCGGGTCGCCGTGAGGAGCCAGGACGGGGCTCTGGGCGGCTCGTAGCGCTCGGGCGGGCGCCGGTGGTTTTTCCGCCGGAGCGGGGCGGTGTGCCTGGCGGGGCAGGGCCGCGCTTCGCCCGGCGAGGCCTCGGCGTGCCGTTGGCGCCGGGGCGGCCCGGTCCCGCCGCCCTGGCCGCGGGGAGGGTCGCGCAGAGCAGCCCTCGGAGGCCGGCCGGGGGCTGCGGGCCGGGCCGGGCGGCAAGCGCCGGTCTGCTCAGCGCGGGGCGGCTTCGCTGTAACTTGGGAAGGCCACTTTGTTGTTACCGAGCCGGCTCCTCTCCTGGAAGGCTCTGCAGAGGCTGCTGACACTGTTCTCTTTAAACGCTCCACAGGGGCTCTTTGGGAGGAACGCAAAAGCCATCTCTTGCTTCAACACCAAACCCAGTGAAACAGAAGCGGGTTGTTTCTTAAGCGTTTAAAGGAACGACGATTTCCTGTGCACTGGATATCAATCCAGCACCGAGATCGCTAATTATCTTTTTCTTTCCTCTTAATATATATTCTTTCAGTTCCTGTAAGTCCCTTCTGTTTCCGTGGCTTGTAGGGCTGGCTTGGTTACCTTTTCTTGACTTTTTTTAACTGTGGAAAAACTGAGAATACAGTATAAAGCTGAGAGCAAGGCATTTATTTTTTTTTTTTTAGCCATAATTTAATTTAATCGTCCGTTTTTCTTTTATGTGCACCTTCACAAAATTATGATTAGTGTTGGATTCTAGAAACTACTGGTTTTACGTGGTAAAAATGCACATTAGTTATGACACGGGTACAGAGTATCTCTGGAAGTGTCAGTGGCCAAAAAAACGTTGTGATGATTTTATGCTGGTGTTGAAGCAGAAGTGCTCAGAAAGGTGTTGTCTGCCTATGTCTTTGGAATCTAAAATAATAAAACTGGTATAAATGGTATATCATGTGAATGTTAATCTATAGGCAGAAAATGGGGTTAATTTTACAAACGGGCGATCAGCTGCTTGAGCTTGAATGTAATTTGAACCCCTGGGAGATCTGAGGCTGCATAGTCTCAGTATTAGACCATGGCTTTAAAACTGCTGACGTTCAGCCATGTAGTATTCTTTAAATCACTCATTTGTCAAACAGGGGCAGTATTTTTAGAAATGGATCTACTGTAAAGCCTTATGTAGCTCGTTGGGTTTTATTTTAAGCCCTTTCAGAGTTATTAGCTCTGGGTCTTCTCTAGTTAGTGCAATACATTTTTGCTGGTGGCTGGTCACAGTGCTGTCGTGCACTGGCATATGTGGTGAACTTCCAGTGCAGTGTAGAGACTGAGCTGCAAAGCTCACTGTTTTCGTTGAGCAGCAGCTTTGTTATGATACCTTGCACAAAACACTGTAACCCACGCAGTTCAGGATGCTCAGCGCATGTGTTAAAGGGTCGGTACTTGCTGAAAATCAGCCTTGTGAACGCATTTAGGCCTGAGTGCACATGTGCACCCAGCAGTGTGTATATGGTCTTTATTTGACTGTTAAAACTAACATTGACAGTTTTCATGCAACCTAATACAAGAGCTTGTGATAAATGGTATTTTCACCTAGTCTGCTCTGCTGTGGACAGAGTACATTATGTAACTCAAGGGTTGACATGAATGGCAAGGCAGAAGCAGAAAATGAGAACATACTTTTATTTTTGATGTAAAAGAGTTGTCTCGCAGGATTGCTTATTTTCGCCCTCAAGTAACACTAGAAGGAAATTGGAGTTAAATTTGATCTTAGAAGTAAAATAGGCTAGCCTGCTCATGCATATCTCATTTAAAAACAATCCTGTAAATGAGAAAGGAGTGAGAAGGTTTTGAGACCTGTAAAATGTACTGGAGTCTTGCAGAGAGTGTGGAATATACTTTTATTACCTTGCTTTTAGTAATTCAGGTCCTTGAAATGCATTCCACTTATTGGGTGCTCTGTCATTATATAGGTTATTGGCTACTTTCAAGACATTTTCAAAGCGAATTTCCCAAACACTTAACATTTCTTAGCTTTGAGACTTTTGTTTGCATTCATTTCTGCTCATTTCTTACCTATACCCTGTTGTAGGGAGGCTTCACTCACCATACTCTCTCTGCTCTATTCATGTCTTCTGCTTTGAGACCTTGAACTTCTCGTTTGTACTCTGTTTTGTAGACTAAATTTACTGACTTGATTAAATCTGGAGGTAAAATTTTGGGAGGGTAACAGTTTCTGAGGAGGTCTTTGTAGGCTTCCCTCTTTCATATGGTTTGTTAAGTTACATCATCTCTCAGTTTGAGAATACCTGTGCTCTGCCACTCACAAGCTGAAGAACGCATCAGTTTCCAGGTGCTGATAGGGAGGAAAAAAAAATGCTGTTGCAATTCTAGGTGTCTCTTGGACTGATACTTGCCAGTCACCGGACAAGTAGGGGTGATGAAAAAGCAGAGACAGTCCTGTGCTTTTTGCTTCAGTCTTTAATGATACTGATAGACCTTGGGCAACCTGGTCCCCTGAGTCAGAGGACTGTGAGTGTGGGAACAGCGACTTTCAATTTGTGGGCATTGAAATTGTAAGGGACCGGTTGTATCGGCTGAATCTTTGTAACTCCATGCGACCTGATGGGAATCATCCCAGAGTACTGAAGGAGCTAGCGGATGTTACAGCAGGACCCTTCTCAGCTATCTACAAAAGATCTTGGGAGTTTGGGTTGGTCACTGCTGACTGGAAGCTAGCCAGCGGTATTCCAGTTTAACAAGAAGGGTGGGAGGGAAGATCCGGGGAACTACAGACCTGTTGTGAGTGTAACCTCAGGACCTGGAAAAAATATGGAGAAGATTGTATTGGGTGCTATTGAAATGTATTTAAAGAACAATTCAAGCATCAGGTATAGTCAACGTGGTTTCACAAAGGGAAAGTCCTGCTTAATTCGATATCCTTCTGCGATAAGGTCACCTGCCTGGTGGGAGAAGGGAAGGTGGTGGATGTAGCTTTTCTGTGCTTTTGTAAGGTTTTTCATACTTGTCCCTTCCAGCATCGTTCTGGACAAATTGTCCAATTGTGAGATGAGTAGGTTACACAGCGTAAAATTGGCTGAACATGAGGGCTCAAAGGGTTGCAGTGAGTGGGGTTACGCTGAGCTGGTAACCAGTCACCAGGGGTGTTCCTCAGGGCTCAAGCCTAGGGCCAGTTCTGATCAATTATTTTGTCAATGATGTGCAGACAGGATTTGAATGCACAGTTAGTAAGCTTGCCAGTGATACTGAACTGAGAGGTGCTGTTCACACACTCAAGGGACAAGAGGCCTTGCAGAGGGATCGGGATAGATTGGAGCACT
>WTSP01000418.1:0-13581 GCA_025331215.1 Actenoides lindsayi
CCCGTGATCCCTGGAGGGGTTTCCAAGCTGTGGTGCTGAGGGCCATGGGTCAGTGGTGCCCTGGCAGTGCTGGGGGAGTGGCTGGACTCAATGATCTGAACGGGCTCTGCCAACCCAAACGATTCTACGGAAGGGACGGGCCTGTGGAGCTGTGCCATGGAGTGAGGGGTCCTAGGTACCTCCTTTGTTCTCAGGGGTGCCCAGCTGCGTGCTTGCCCTGTCTGTGCTGCGAGAGGAGCTCCCGTGAGGTGTGTGGGTCATCCGTTGCAGTGTAGGAGCTTGGAAAGCTTTGCACAAGGTTTTAGTCCTCCTCTAGGGATTAAAAGGCCAGGTTGGATGGGGCTTTGAGCATCCTGATCTAGTGGAAGGTCACAGAATCAGTTTGGTTGGAAGAGATTTATTGCCCCCCCCCCCTTCATCTAGCTCATGTGTAAGTTCTCTTGCTTGCCTTGCTTGCTGGGTCTCAGCTTGCTGAGCTCCTCAGAGGTTAATAGAGGTTACCAGGCAGATCCAGTGCGTATTGGTGATGTCTTGTTAATTGCTCACTACTTGATGGTGCTGCTTCATTCACATGGTGGGTCATACCCACCTGATGCCTTGGCTGGGAGATGGAGTCAGGACAACCCTGCTTCCCTGGGGGTTGTGCTACAAGGCACCTGGAGCGCAAGCAAGGCTTGGCAGAAAACACCCTCAAAAACCAGGGATTAACAAACACATTCTGGTTTTGGTGGTGGGGGGTGTGGTGGGTCTTTTTATGTCATTTTTCAAAGTTCATTGTCTCATTTCTTGTGGGATATGGGAAAAGAGGCACTTGAGTGTGTTGTAGACTTAACTTTTGAAGCTGGATCTTAAAAATAAATGTTTTCGTACCATGTGTTTTAAAAAACAAGCAAACAAAAAGCAAAGCCAACCAAACAAAAGAGTCGTAAGTAACAAACAAATAGCCCCATATTCAACTAGAAGGGAGTTTTTAAAGCTCTAATTTGAAACAAAGAAACAAACCTCACAAATACACAAGACAGACCATGGTGGTGGCTGTGACTGTGAATATTGCAGAGCTCTATTTTATCTGTCTTTGTGCAAGGAGGTTCATTTTATTTACACTCTCTTTCAGCATAAGGTCTGTTTCCCCCGTGCCATTCTAAGGTTAGGACACAAAGCAATTGAGAACTGGAGTGTATTAATGTCGTTAATCCCTGCTATTTGCTAACAATTATAGTTTGTGTGGTGTTTTAAGTACTGGCTGTTGGATTAACTCACGTTGTTAATACTCTTAACGCGCTGGTTATTCAAATAATCTTTCATTAATATGCTGGTAATAGAAGTCAGATTTGAAACAGATTGAGAGTTGAGTAGGGTCAGGACAGTTACAATTCAGTTATTTTTTTCCAGTCTTTGAGGTTTCTTGTAGATCATTACTCGTGGGTAGTTCTCGTCCTGTGCTTGCAACTGGCTGGATTTATCTTCCCTGTGGGATGTGGATGGAGATGGGCCCTCCAGAGCCGGGCTCGGGTCTCTTCAGCTGCAGCAGCGTGTGCTGGGAGACAGCCCCTGTGCGGAGCCTGCGGCACTGCTGGGGTGTTGGCAGCTCTGGCAGCGGGTTCGTACTGCCCGTGTGCTGCCTGCCTTCAGAACGCGTGTTGGTTCGGAGTGGTTCGGCTTCTCCTCTTCTCAGCCTGTATCTGGATCCACGTTAGACCCGTGTAAACCCAGTCTCGTTGCCATCAGAGAAACTGTATCATTTTCTATAGACACAGTTCTGGAAGTCTGACAGTCTTGTTGCTCCATCTCAGTGTAATGTAATCTGTAAGAAAATTACCTGTTAACTCTACTAAAAATAGTTATGAAAGAATGTGTACCTTCAATTAATTAATTATAGCGTGGGAACTTTATAACTGGAAGCTGAGCTTCGTTGGTGTTGAGAGAAGTCTTTCATTTGTTCTCTGACAGTGAATTAACTAGGAAAGCAAGAGACTTGGGACAGATATTAACACTTTGTTTGAAATGTATGTGTGTGTATACGAAATACACACGTTTGTGTGCTTATGTACATATATACACACACACACACACACAGAGGCACCTTTCCTAAGTCTGCTGCTCTTCTGGGTTTTCATTCATACATATCTATGACTAGTGTGGCATTGCAAGGAAAAGAGGAAATATTTGCACTTTCTTGTTTGCTTACAACAGCTGATTAGAGTGACTCCTGTATCGCTGTTGGCCATTTCAGACATGATTTGATATGACTGATCCAGGCTGAGGAAAGAGGGTGCCTCGGCAGGTGGTGGTGTTTACAGGTTACCAAGCAACTTCTTTTTTACAAAATAGTTATATCAATTATTGAAGCCGGGTGTTGGCTAATGAAGAGTCTCTGTCAGTCACCGCAGAACTGCAACACGGAGGGGCAGAGGAGCGTGTGGGTATCTGCCGTGTTTCCACTTGCTCCCCTCGGCACCTGGGAATGTGTTTCCCAGGGTTTTGGCAGGAGAGGCGTTTAACGACCCGCGAGAGCTGTCCCAGGGTGTTAGCTGTGTAAATCCGCAGCGCTGGCGACCGAGCCTTTAAGTGCTTTTTGATGTCGAGTGGCTTTTTCCAGACCTGGTGGCTGCAGGGAGGAGCCGGGTCCTGTTCCAGCTCTCGGCATCGGCCGCGTCCAAGGGGTCCAGCCCCAGCAGGCGGCAGCTGGGGGGCACCTGGCCGCCGAGGTCCCCCTGCCACCCGCGCCTGTCCCTGGCGGAACGCGCGGCCCGTCGCATCGCTGAGCTTCCTCTCTGCGCAGCGGCCGCTTGGGCAGAGGTGCTGGGTGCCACTGCAGGTGTGCCGGTGACAACCGACGTGGCTTCCTGCTGTAGCGCCTGGCCCGCTCCTTCCGCAAAGCTCTCGAGCCTGCGCTTCAGCTCGGGCCTGTGCGCAGTGCCGCTCGCCGCCCAGACCGGCGTGAATGAGCGTGCTCCGCGACAGGTGCTGCACGGGAGTCTCTCCACGTAATGCCATATACCAATCAGTGGCTTCTCCTCTTTTTTTTATTTTCTCTCTTTTTACTTTTTAAAGACGGTTAGCCACAAGCTGAGCGAGGGGCAGCCCTCGCGGGAGGGCTGTTCTGGTGTCACGCTGCCCCTCTGCCGTGCGCGGTACCTGGTGTTGGCTCCGCAGCTGTGTTGCTGTGTCGTACTTTGAGTGCACTCCACATCTTTGTACCCGAGTTTGTACAAATGTTGCATTACAAGCTTGTGTATTGGAAGTGATTCATAATTTTTTTCTTATTTAATTGTTCATATGAATGATAGATTGCTTTTAGTCACTGCCCTGGAATCATCCTCTATTAAATGCAAGCATTGTTCATGCTGAATTAGGTGACCGATTTCAAATTTGTCATGTACACTTTATTTTTTCCATTGGTAATGAGTGATTTTCTTTTTTTTTCCCTCTTTCCTTTTTTCTTTGAATAGTACTCTTGGCTGGACCTTTTGTTCCCTTATGCTCATGGAGTTTAGGAGGGAGTCCTGAATCTCCCCAGTGAGAACCTAAGACAGGGCTGCTCTTTGGGGCAGGAATGAAAATTCCTAGTCCTGTTCAACACAGAACACGTTCGTGTTGCTCGCCCCTTGCCGTCAAATTCCCCTGGAATCCAAAGCCTTACACTGGTCCTCTGCTGCTTCCTCTGACAGAGACGTGGCGTCTCTCTGAGGCTTCTCTCCTGCTTGCTGTGTTCCTGTCCCCTAACCGGCATGGGGACGCTCGTTCGTGTGCTGTCGCTCTCCAGAGAGCGTTTCCCACGGGTCTGCTTCCTGTGTGTCTCACTCTCAAGCTGTGCCTTTGTACCTCTAAGGTCACCTCAGCATCTTGGCCATGCAGAAGCCAGAAGTTTGTCAAAGCTATTTGTGAGGATCATGATTGGTTTCACCAGTGCAAGATGTAATTGCTGAAGTCTGATGTTAGTGGCAGGTTTTTCTTTTGCTTTTTCAAGCACTGTTATGACATTGGCCTCATCAGCTGAAGCTGCTGAAGAACTAGAACCTGCTTCAGTTGTTGCTCATGAAGTATCCACTCCTACCCTTGCTTTTGTGGACATCTCTCTTATTTCTTTTGTTGGTTTAGGGTGGTCTTGTAATAACTTAGGCTGGTTTCAAGGCCAGTTTGGTCCTCGAGGTTTTGGAAGATCTTGTCCAGACTGTAGCCCTGACAGCATGTGCTACCATTACTTTTTAGGGGTTAGGTGGCTCTTTCCCCTTCCCTGTCTTGTGTTGTTAGAGGTGAGAGTAATTCTGGTCTTGGTATCGTTGCTTCCTCACTTTCAGTTACATCATTCCTGATGTTTCCCTAAGTTGTGTCCAGAGCAGTTCAGTTGTTCCTCGACAGGTTCCCCTTTGTGTTGCTGTTCTAGGCTGCATTTCCTATTCTGGAGGGAGTGCTGCTGGCTTTTGAATGCACCATCCCTGGCTGGGAAGGACAGTCTCTGGTGTCTCTTACAGTCTAGATACACGTGATTTCCGTTGTTTCAAGAGGTGTTGATGTCTCATGTCTACAGGGTAGTTTGTAGACAGCCTCAATTATATGGAAACACAAAGGTTTCAAAACAGCTAGTAGATGCTTAGCATTTTTCCTTTCAGCTTGTGATGTTTTTTGCCAGGAAGCCCAGGCTCTTGGTGTTCGTGCTGTTTCTGCTGGAGCTGCGTGCTGGTGAGCTGGGCCATGGCCCATTGATCTGCCTAGAGTTCCCGAGAGCTGCTTCGCTGGAGTTCTACAGCATTTCTCCTCGCAGAGGCTGCACGCAGCGTGTTTTCAGCATTACTCCCCAGGAAGCCGTAACTGCTTCGGTTTCTTTTTGTATTCCCACAATGTATTGTGTCTTGATTTAGACCCACTCACAGGAAAGGAGATCAACAGAGAGGAAGGTAAACAAAAGAAGGATTTACTGTGTTTTTAGCAGATACTCATCTATCAGCAGTGTGTTTGGTTGGACAGGAGAGACCAAGATGGTGGTTTCCACTGCCCCTTTTAGAGCCCACTCTGCTGGGGACCTCAGTCCTTAACTACCAGCCCAACAGTGCCGGTGACAGCGTGGCTCTGTTCAGAACAGCCTGTCTGTTAGTCTGTCCTGGTAAAGTACCACTGTCCTTGAGTCCATCTTCCCCCTGATGCGCAGAGGGCTTTGGCCGCAGAGAGTTCAGCCCTTCTCCTTCAGGCACAGCCTGCCTTTGCTTCTCGGTATTTGTCCCTCAGCACCGTGCCCGTCTCCTGCGGCACTGGCCAGGCAATCCAGCGTCCCGTGCAATAGGAAGGGTGGGCAACAGTCCCTTCCTCTTCCCATCCCCTATCGCGCTGTTTGCCCCGAGCGCTGCCTTCTGCCATTGTCTTCATTTCTCCTTGTTCGGCGTCCAACCAGCCCCTGCTTTTCTCAGCCCAGCAGTAAAGCTGCCTTAAACATTACAATTAAAGACTTGTGTGTCCAAAACCCCACTTTTTCCAACTGCATTAATTGGTCTCATTATATTATATTACTTCTCCCATGCATCTGTTTCTTGAACTTTGTGTCTGCTGCTCTCTGGGGGGTGTAACAGCAGTAGGATGGGGCTCTCTTTTTCTACTGCTGCTTTGGAAAGCTTTCAGCTTTCAGAAACATGGAAGTGACACTGCATTTGCATTTGGAAGTTGTGCAAATGTATGTTATAAAAACAGTGTTTAAGTAACATTTCAGATTTTCAGAGAATCTGCACTTTTCCTTGGAAGTTTTCCTTAGGCTCACGAGTAATTCCGGTCTTCCTGTCTGATCCTGGTTGGTTTGTCCATGTTGACTTGGGAATGTGGTAAACACTAATGTGAATGTAACCTGCGGGTTGTCTTTGTCAGCTCTGAACGTGAAGTTGGTACAAAATAACACCATAATAGCACCTGTTTGATGTGGGTTTTCTTCGACACCATCTGTATAGTTTGATACTCAGAGCCTAGTAATAGGGGTGCAAGTCTGTTTGAAGGTATGAAAAGATGTAAGCCCAGTAGATATTTGAATATAGATGTCAAGAAGTTGCCAGTAAGCTTTTAAAGGTGCTAGGGGAGATCAACAAATCTTGATCTAACATTTTAATCTAAAATTGAGTGAATAACTCTTTAACAGTCGTGTTGATGGACCTAAAACCAGTTTTTGAGTAAGCCTGGAAGCTCTGGTCAGACAGAACTTGATTAAAGTTTTTATTTTCCATTAAATAAGTAGAAAGCCAAATATAGCAAAGGTGGGGAAAAAGAGCTTCTGTTTTTTCTTTTGGAGTGTAGATTGAAGGGAGAGACTAAAAAGCCTCTGGGTAGTGCCTGGGACTGCACCCTTAGACAGCTCGACTGCAGTAGGGCTTCAGTTGCTGTGCAGTGCCAGGAAACCTCTGGGGCTCGG
This sequence comes from Actenoides lindsayi, assembly GCA_025331215.1. Lineage (NCBI taxonomy): Eukaryota > Metazoa > Chordata > Aves > Coraciiformes > Alcedinidae > Actenoides > Actenoides lindsayi. The sequence goes on from WTSP01000418.1 coordinate 6,389, forward strand.
CATTTCAGGGGATCCCTTGCCCCAGATGGGCTTGTAGAACTGTTTAAGTTGGGCATTTAGAAGTTGTGTTTGGTTGTACCCTCAGTTCAAGCCAGTGTGCCTTCCAACCAGGCAGTTCTCCTCGGCATTCATTTTGGAGCTCAGTGCATTTTCACAAAGTCAGGAATTTTTTTTTTCTTTTAGCTTAAAAAATGAGCCTATTCTTCGCTAAAAATAAACCTCACAAAATAGAACCTGCTTTCTATAATTCATCTGCTTTCTTCCATTTCCCTCTGAATGAAACTGAAACAAAATTTTCCAGGCTGTTAATTTGGTTTCATTTGGTTCTCTTTCCTTTTGAATGAAAGGCTTCTTACCCTGTCTAAATATAATTTTGCTCTTTCCTATTTTTAAAAGATTTTTTTTTCCCTGCCTGAGTGTATCTTTTTGCAACAGGGTTAAAGCTTTCTTTTGTCTGTTGGGTGTAATTCTGTAGGAAATGGAAACACTGGGGAGAAGAGAGACTACTTGTATGTTCATTTTGAAAAGCTGCTTGTTTCTGGAGTATTACCAGCTCATGTGGTGTCCGTGTGTTTGCAAGCTCACTGACTTTTCTTACAAGCCTGACCAGAACAGTCACCAGTGTGACATAAATAGACTTCAGATGGAAACTCGGCATGAAAAGCGACGGTTTTAGTGGGATTTGGAATTCCAGGAAAAGGTCAAAACAGCTTTTAATTGCAGGGAGCGATGACGCACTGTACACGGGTCCTGTTATTTTAGCGTGGGTCCCACGTGGTTCTGCAGTCTCGAGAGACGTCGCACTTCTTTCGGGGGTAGGGAGTCTGGCTGGCTCTGTAGAGCCAAGGCCTGTGGTGTTGGGTGCAGCCAGAGCTGGGCTCCCCGGGGCTCTGGGATGCGTGCTCAGCTCACCTGCGGCAGCTGCTGTGTGGTGGAAGTGGTGGTCTCTGCGTGTCGTCTGGGCCCCGAACACGCCGTGGGTGCCGCGGGCCCCAAACGTGCCGCACTGCAGGGCTCGGGCACAGAGCAGCCCCCTGTGCTGAGCTGGCACCTGGGCAGGCTCTTTCTGAACGGGTGCTCAGACCTTCTTCTTGCTCCTGTCTTTCGTCTTCCCTGGAGTTGCTGGAGCCCGCTGCTCTTTGGCAGGTCTCCGAGGGCCTGCGCTGCGGCTGCTGCCTGGGCCGCACAGAGAGACCCGGAGCAGACACATCTAAGGCAGGGCTAGAGGTGGGGGAAGCCAGAAATGAAGGAGTAGGATAAAGCGGGGTTTGGACTAGTGAATGTGGAGACATTCGCTCATTGGTGAGCACATATAAAAGGAGTCGGCACTGAAGAGAAGGAAAAGATTAATTTCAGTTACAAAAAGAATGAGATAATGTAATGAAGGACGGAGTGTGGGGAGAAATGATAGAAAGAAGACCAAAGACTCCAGAAGACATGGAATATAATGTGCCTATTTTTAAACAGAAAAATAAGAAGTAGATAAATTATCTTTCCACTTCATTGTTATCACCAGTCCTTCAAGACTTAGGATTATTTCATTTATATGGAGGTGACCAGGGAGGAGTTAGAGGCAGAGATGACAGAATTTTATTAGAGTGATAAAAACGGAACAAAAGGATGTGGTGGTGCTATAGGAGGAACCGTGGGCCGGAGGGTAGGGCGGTCGGGAGGCTGCCAGGGTCCTTCTCGCAGCCAAGAGGAGCGGATTGGCCATGCGGAGCTGGTGAGGTGCCACTCAGCTTGGCCAGGAGTCACGGGACCATAGGGTCTCGCCGAACCCTCGGGCCTGTGCAGAGGAGTCCTTGTTGGCAGCCCCAGTCACCTCATTAGCACCTTAGCTCCTGAAATGACCTGCCAAGGGACTTGACTGGCATCTTCCAGGGCTGTTTCTCCTGCTCCTGTGTGTGTTTCTGTTCCCACTTCTTCAAACCTTCCTGTGGGATCCCAGAAGGAATTGCTCTGCAGGTGCGAGAGCCTTTCTCTGCACATGCTCATGTTACTTCATGGGACTTCTACCACCTGCTGTTCCCTGTTCCAGAAAATCTCATTTGTGAACCGTGATGATCAGTCGACCCCTCGCCTCTTCCAGCAACAGTGCAGCTACCAACCCTTAGCAGAGTTACAGCGTTCAAAGATGGGCATTCGGCCCGGGCCTGCGGCCAGCACCCAGTCTGCCTGCTGCTCCGGGGCAGGACACAGCCAGTGCTCCTCGGGCCTGGGGGTGACAGGGAGGCAGGGACAGGGCCCTCGCCCCCAGCCAGCGCTCCTGGCCAGGCAACTTGTGTGTTTTCATTGTGCTGCTCAGATGAAGAGAAAGTGAGGAGGAAATCGGGAAGATGCTACAGCTTTTGGCAACTTGCTTCATCTTGCTGTACCTGGCTTAGTGCTGGGGTTATTTCTATAAATGCCTTCTTTTCCCCTGAGACTTTGTTCTCTGTTGTTGATTAGTCTAAAGGGGTGTGCAGGCAAGCAAGTTGTAAAATTAGATGTAGCTCTGCTTAGTGACCTGCATTCAATTTTCCTCTTTCTGTTTGAACAGTAGCCTGTGCTAGCAAATATAAAATACAGTGGGTGTCAGGAGGGGTTGTGTTTGCAGGGTATGGAGCTGTGTGTCCGTCCTTCCTGAGCTGAAGTTCTCCATGCACCACAGCTCCATAGAGGACATCTGCCATAGGCTTCCAGGCAGTGACTGTTGGGCTTAAAAATAAGAAGAAAATAAAGTACTTTTTTAAGAACAAACAAATGAAAAACAAACTCCAAAGCACTGTTCCTTCCCAAGAATCTATTTGCAGGCTGCTTCTGCTTTTTCACGATTATGTGAGTTAGTAGGTACTGTAACAGCTAAATGTGGCAACAGCAGTGCTATTAGCAGCTTTTATTTTAATCATCACTTGTGGCTGACTCCTGCTTATCTCCAAAACACATTCCTGATCTACCTTCAGAATGTACCTGCTGTAGATTGTTCTGTGTAGGTTTGAGATCGTGAATTTTCTAGGGAGCTCTGAGTTTCTATTTGTATCTCCTCCAGTGGGAGGTATGGATCAATACAGGGCTGCTCTCCATTTATAGTATCTGTCATCCAAGGATCTCAAAGCTGTAATGAGGACAACAAGTAAATAGTATTGTTCATCTCGTCCCAAGCTGGGTAGGGGAGGCAGAACAAACAAGCGTGTTGTTGACTCTGCTGTGACTCATCTTGTGAGGCCACTGGACATGGAAAGGTCCAGTGATCCCCAGTACATCTCCCAAGAGCCACGGTGGCAGAGCTGCCTCTAGGAGCTAGGGCTGTCTGGGTTTGCACTCCTACAGCCTCTTCCGTCTCTTCAGCATGAGCCCACATTAGATGGATGGTACTTTGATGGTGATGTATTGCTCTAAGTTCTACCTGTTGGCCCTTGACACTTGCTACAAGCAATGTCCCATGGCATCAGTAGCACTAGGAGCACTGGAACAAAACCCAGTAACCCCTCATCCCCTCTTGGGAGCGGAATTGTTATTCCTCCTTGTACCAGACGTTGCCTTTTGGGTGCCCCATTGGGGCTGGGGAGCTGGAGATCGGACAAGGATTAGGTAATGGTAGCAGAACTGGGTAAGCCTTGGGTCACGGTGCACTGTGAGGAGCCTCTATAGATTGCTCGTCTGAGGTACTGCTTGGGATTGCATTTGGCAAATTTTCCAGTATTTGATCCGGTTTCTCACCTGACACATGGGAGGTAGGTGTGGAGCTGCTGGAGGGCCCTGGAGCCATCTTATCAACATCCCTCTGATGGACTGGGTTGTTTTCATGTTTAATCTTAACAGTGTACTCATTTAGTCAGGTAGCAAATCAGGCAACTTCTACCACTTGTAGTAGTATTTAAAAACAAAAGTAAGGTTGTGCTGTGTTTTCTCCCTTGGGATTCATCAAGTATGATTAACTTGCTTTAAATATTCCTGATTGGTAGCAATTTTTTCCCCCTTTAAAAAGCTGTAACTAATATAAATGAACGTGAGCAGCTGCACCATCCTTATTTACCGATTTGCACTCTGGTTTAACTGAAAATCTCAAAACATGATGAATAAATGTCTTATGGTAGTGCTTAGCATTAAAGGAGTACGTCTGAAACTAGGTAAGGCCCTGGGTGCAGAGCCCTGCGCTCCAGAGCTCATTTGCCTCAGGTCAGGTTTGCATTCTTTGGGATATTGTGTCATCCGTCGTCTAGCTCCTGTCTGTAAATAGAGGCTGAAGTGGGTTTACAAAAATGACCGAGTTCTGCTAATTTTGGATTATTCTTAAAACTCAAGTGGTCCCCAGGACATCTCGCAACTGGCATAAGTAAAACAAAGAGAAGTGAGGAGTGTGTGGGGTTGGTTTGTCTGTTTGTTTAAACATAAAATTGGCTATTACCCACTGGCTAAGGCCACGCTTTCCGTTTGGAAAATAAACGGCGAGCACCGCTCAGCTCTGCTTGTGGCGTAGCGCAGCTCTCGCCTCTCGCATCTGCATAGCTACCAGAAAGTTTTAATTGGGAATTTCACAGTCCTCGGGTGCTTGCTTTCTTGAAAGTCTGAATCTGGCTTTTTGGTGCAGATCATACAGAAACCATATAAAAAGCACGTTCCCAGTTCATATCTGTTTTGTACAGTAAGGAAAAAGAAATAGGCAAATCCTGTGCTGTCGTCGTAAGTTCAGGTTGGAAGTCTGCTTGATGTCACAGCAGCTCCCGCTTCTCTTGGTTTGTGTTGCTGCTTTTATAAAGGAGCAACAATCCTTAGTTACTGTCACTCAGTGGGTTGTCTTGTTAAGCTCTGAATGAGTAGAAAAGGAGTTAAGTTGCTAAATAAGGAGTTAATGAGATGGCACTTTTAGAGGCACGATTTTATTGCCGCCTGGCTGCCTTCAGTTTTGTTTGTGTCTGCAGCTTCCGTATTCTGGTTTGAGTTGCGCTGTTCGGCCGAGGGGAAGGGCACGGGTGGGAGACGTGGATGCTTTGTTCTGTGTGTTTGTTAGTTCGGGAGGTCCCTGAGCTCGGGCCAAGATTCATCCCGGCTGGCTCTGGACGCAGAGCGAGAGGTGGCCGCTCTGGCCAGTCCCGCTGCTCGCTCGTGCCCAGCCCCGTGCCCCTGCCTTGGTAGCTCCACCCACTGAGAGCAGTAACTGCACAGCAAGGACTGCAGAAAGTTCATTACTAGAAAAAGTTACTGCACCGTCTTGGCCAATAATGTCTGAATTCCAGAATTGCCAGGGAGCGATCAACAAAAAGGAGGCGATGGATAACGAGGGACATACAGGGCACTTCTTTCCCCTCAGCTTTCAAAAATCTTCGGTAGACTTCACAGGCTGACAGCATTGGATGACTTTTATAGATGTGTAGACAAAAAAAATGGATTGCTGTTTTAATTTTTTTGAGGACTTGCAAATCTTTATAGCCACCTGTGGGCAAATCTTCGTGCAACAAGGAGTCAGTATAAATTGGCAAGTTTAAAGTTGTATCCAGCTATTTGAAAATAGCACACCTGATGGGAAAATTGAGCAGAACAGGAATTTCATGCCTGAATATTCGGCTCTGGGCAGCTAGTGTCATAACCATTACCAAAGGGAGGATGTTGAGACATCTCTCTGGTTCTTTGTTCAATACCTTCTGCCTCCTGTGGATACTGCATATTCCTGCTACTGCTGTGAAAGGAAAGTCTGGTTTGGTTTTTTTTATTCTCCACTATGATGCAAAAATTATCCAGGAGTCTTGCTGAGGACAAAACTTAACAAATATTTCTGCTTTAAATGCACATTTAATGTGTGAAAATTATCTGCCTCCATAATCATATCTGGGGTGGGCAGCTTCTGTAAAAGCAGAACTTTGTACTTACCGTATTTTTGCTGCTTCAGTTTTCACAGCTCCTGTAGTGCTGTTGAAATGCCAGCTCCCCGTCTGACAGGAGCTCTAACGTGCTCCAGCATCCTACAAAAGCACGGTCGTCCCTCTGAGACGATCTGTTAGGAGTAAATCCGTGTAACTTGAAGCTCAGATGGCAGGAGCTGGGTTCTCGTGAACCTTCTGATATCCAGCCACCAAAGGTGTCCCTGTAAAAGCAGGTGTATGGTTATACAACATGTACCTTCTTAGGGAAAATCTGAGAAGAGGGGACTCGGAAATAAAAAGGAAAGGTCTGTCCACTGGCGCTTCTGGACAAACAGCCTTCTGTTTGTACTTTATTCTTTAATTAGGGAAAAAGACCCACCACTTGAATACATTGAGGGAAGCAATAAGTGTTGGAATATTATTATAAAAATGCATTGCTTTTATTCCTAATTAATTTTTGTATTTTGTTTTTCAGCCAGAAAATTTACAGAAGAACTGGCTTCGGGAATTTTATCAGGTAAGAGAAAGCTCATTTCCTCACGGAGTTCTGTGCTTGCTTGCTTTATAGGCTGAATAAAGTCCTTTGCTTTTTGAAGTCGTTAGCATTTTATAGTCAAAACCAGCCCTAAAAAGTATGTCTCTTTCTGGATTTCTAAGTAACGATTAGAAAAATTCAGTGTGTAAACACAGTTTGTTCTTGTTGACAGTCCTCTGCCTAAAAAAAAGGTTTGACGTCTTATAGAAATTACTTTAGTTTGGCAGGAAAAGGTCTTCTAAGTCTCCTGAGTAAGAAATATATTTGAGTAATTTTTTTATTATTTTTTTTTTTTTTTTAGAATTCTCTTGGGAAGTCCAGTTCATATTTATATTGAAATGTAACAATTTCTGCTGCTGTTTTGCAATTGATCAATTCTGCTCTCTGCTCTTCCTTGAAAATTTTCTGGTTTATGAAATGTGAAAAATCTGAAACGGAACCCATATTATAAAACATGTTGTGAACTTTGGGCGTAGCTTTTTATAAAATTATAAAAGCCACTCTTGGACATTGTGGTGTTGTAGTAGAGACTTGTTTAACTTGCTGAGTTCACACACAAACATGTAAACAAGCACTAGGAAATGAGCACTGGTGGAACACAAAGGTGTCATCCCTAGGAAGTAGTGTGAGTGCTGCTTCTCTCTGACAGCCAGTGTCCTGTCTGCCAGAATTGATAGATTCTGAGATTCCTAGAACCTTTGGGGTTGGAAGGGACCTTTCAAGCTCATCTGGTCCAACCCCCCCTGCAGGGAGCAGGGCCATCTGCACCTAGAGCAGGGTGCTCAGAGCCCCGGCCAACCTCCCCTGCAATGGTG